>DWQT01002422.1:0-14205 GCA_018244895.1 Myscelus amystis hages | reverse complement strand
ATATTTGAAAATAAAAAAACAACTTCTGTTAAAAACTTTATATGTATGGAATACCTACATTGTAGCGTATTGAACAGATGGTATATTTTTTATTTTTAAATACCTGTTTCTCCCAGATACCCGCGTAAGGAATTTGTGACGAGTGTGAGCTTTGATAGTGTTGATAATAAACGAAGCGTATGCGCAGGTATGAATACCGATTTACAGGCTGCGAGCATGTAATTCAGCGATCACTATTGTCAGGCGACCTCCGGATTATATGTCAACCGGTTAGCGACCTCGGGCTGTTTCTTAAGATCAGGAGCTGTGTAAACTTGTAAGAGCTCATTTAGAGGTAAATAAGAACAGCTTTATGCATCACTTCAAAGTATTTTATACTGTACTGTACCCATTTTTTCTTTTAAAGAAGTAAATGCTTTCAAGAAAACGCTACGATGAATGTACGAGAGCAGAATGTAATAAAAAATACACAGAACTAGTAATTACTATAAGAGAAATATAAAAACTAAAAGGTATGTTTCATGTGTAAAAAATAAAGTTTAAATCACTAAAGATAAAGAAACAAATAGGTATGTTTATTTAAGCTGGTGTAAAACAAGTTACAGAACTTTCAACGACTCGACAAGCACTCGAATAAAAATTATTCATAAACGTAAGGTAAGTAAGTTACTTAATTGAAAATATTGATGACATTTCTGTTTTTTTATCAGAATATTTATCATAGATTCATGTATTCGTTGCTTTCTCACGGCTTCCTTGGGTTATTTGATTCAGAAAAGTTAACGATTCAAATTGTAATTCATGATATATGTATAGGTATACGTATTAGTTCATGCCTAGACTTTTCGGAAACATTATAAGTTTTTATAAAATACCTTTACTTCAGGTGTTAGATACATACATTACTTTAGGTACCGTTACACCGAGTGATTTTAAAATATTTAAATAATATAAGTATAAAAAAGTATTTATTTTAATAATTAATTAATAAGTATAAAAAAGTATTTATTCTAATATAATTCAGTACTTTTAATTTAAAGAGAAAAAAGTACAGTAAACGATACTGACTGTCGTAAATATGAACTTTTATGAAGAAATAGGAATATTTGTAATTTACTGGTAACGACAAACTTTCCTTATCAAATGCTAATTCGACGTAAGTGCATTGTGGTGTAACAGCGTATTAGGACCTAACTAGCGCCGTCATAAATTATAAACTACTTTATTGATAAAGCCTCCGTATGGCATTTTCGGTAACATATGAAAATGTTACTTTGTGAGACATAAATAATCTTTTTATGACGAGAAGCGTAGGTAAAGGCTCAAGGATTTATATGCAATAAATATTTTACGACATGAATTAATATTCCAATCGTTTTCTGTGACGTTGTTTTTATGACTTATCATTTTTGTGGCAATAGCGAGCGACAGAGACGCGGGCGCAGCCTCACCGTTGAAATATTGGCCGATCTGATTATAAAACTTGAACGATCATAAAACTAAAAACATTCTTTTATCAACTTTTATGCATTGTATAAAGAATTGAATTAATTGACTTAAGTAGAACTAAAATGTTGCTTTAATTGATATTCAAAATAAATTTCAGACAGCATATATTTGAATAATTTAGGCCGCTTACTAATATTATAAAAGGAAAGATTTAATAACGGTGGCCATGGCATTTTCATTTGCAGCGCACACGCTTTGACCACAGATATAGTTATTACCGGAAGGTACATATTTTCTATTACTATAGGTACCTATCTACTTCAAAAGTTTCATTCCGGTCTTTGGATTTACTTCCAGACAAGCAGTTTTGAAATTAGTTTCATAAAAAGTGTAATAAAAGTAGTTTAGTAGTATTTCGTTTTTCAAATTATTCGCTATGTAAACATTACGAGTAGGGACAACTCATCTCATCTTCCATTATTATAATTATAAAGTGTTTCATATACACAAGTGGTAAAGTGGTTCACTTACACCGTTTCTTATGAACTGGCTATGTTCTTTACATATTTTGTTATTATAGCTCGCAAATAAAAGGTTATTCGACACTACCGTACCCATCTCTGTGGGAGGCAGGCTATTCAATTATCCCGTAGGTACTCACCCGCACATTGCGCCGCTTATTCTATTAAGAATATTTGCGTTATGTGACAATTATTATCAGTCGTATGTATGACATAAGTTATACCTAATAAGGACATGGCTGAATCTTATACTTATATAGATAAAAGTTTTCACTGCTAGGATCGCAGTTATTTATATTTTAATGTCTGCTAATTCCTATTATGAGAGGAGCTCCGTGTGCAGCAGTGGAACAATAGAAGGATTGTTTTTTTTAATGTACTTAGATACATAACAGGTATTAAAAATTTAGTCATTTAATCAAATGTCTTAACAGGAATTAAAATATATTTAACAAAAATTTGTGATGAAATGATATAATTATTATTTTAGCTAGTATGTAGGTATATTAGAGTTTAGTAATCAGCAATAAAAAATAGTTCATCAATGTTTAAAGTTCATCAAAATGTTTTAGGCAATAATTACTATGTAGGTATTTAGTATTTTATGAAAGATGTGAGACTTCATGTATAAAAATCTCGTAGATTAAATTTATTCGTGTATTAGTATAGATATGAGACATGTTAAGACATTGAGACCGAAATTTAAAGTTTTATCTGTTTTAAAATATCCACACTGAAATATCATGATGATAAAACTAATGTCACTTCCGTACAATAATCTGCATGTTATAGATGTCCATAAGTGAGTATATGCATAATATAGGTACCCATTTATTAGCATCGGTGTGCAGAAGTTTGGTGACAAATTTATCAGCCAATTGTTAGGTATATTCTGAACGATAGATACACTCGGTAAGGTTATAATTATATGCCCGTGTTAATAGCATTTATGGGTTTTCGATTAAATCGTAACGGTTGAGCCTACAAGTTTGTGGAGGTAATCGTCTATTAACCGGCTATTTAAGACGGTGCGGGTCGGGTGTGCTGCGAAGACAACGGCTAAACTGATGCGAACTGGAAGCGCCGACTAGAGACTTGTAATTACTGCTTGCAAAATTAATGCACTGAAACTTGGATGAAATGAAACCGGAGCTTTAAGTTAGCAGCGGAGCTCTACCGACTTGCTTTGCTGATGCGTCGACCGAACTTCGAAGGACTCATTTGACTTTGAAAATCAAATTAGTCTTTAGTTTTCCGTTGTACATTGATTAAATCAAAATTAAATTGCCTAAAGCTTCAAATATAATTCTTATGTGGATCGAGTCCAGGTTTTATTCATTGCATAGTAATATTATAATTCCCTATTGTATATAAGGATATTTCAGAATGTAGGTACTGTAAATTGGAGGAAACGTCGTAAACGCGTAGATATGTGCCGCTATTTGTGTAACAATAAAGTATGAACTGGCTCGGGGCCAAAGACATTCAATCGGAGCAGCGTATCTAGGTAGGTACGTGACTATTACATGATAATCATTTTAGCGGTAAATGTTTGTAAGCCGCTGTGACTTATAATTATGAATATTTTGTTATTGAATGTAACGAACCTTCGTTGAGAAGCCACGTTCGCAAACAGTGCATTTGAAGGGCCGCTCCTTGGTGTGGCTGCGGTAGTGAATCTCTAGCGCCGAGTTGCAGGCGAAAGTCTTGTAACAGATGTTACAGGTCGTGTTGCCGCGCACTGTGCACAAATAAATCCATTATTTACCTTCTGATACCTTCAGAAACAGAATTCAACATGCAATCTTTTAGTAATTTACAAATGTACGTCTGTTCCAGTACAGGTTAACGTATAGGTACGGCATGTTATCGAACGCCCGGCAAGACAGTTATTATTAGTTTATAAAAGTAAAGGAAACAAAGAAGGGAATGGAAACGGACGACCGGGGCGGACAAAGATCATAAGATCCCGCTATCGCATACCTGCGGGAGGGAACGCTAGTCCAAGTGGGCTGAAGGGCGATCCGCCCAGAGCTCCTAGTGCGGCCAGCGGTGTAGGCGGTGACGGCAGCGGCGAGTGCTGGGGCAACCGTGGTGGCGTTGACAGCGCTGACAGCGCCGGGGACGATGGCGAAGCCCGTGCACTCCGCCCGCTCTCCGAACCTGTCGCCGATGGGAGGGAAGCCGTTGTTGTGATGGTTTTTACTTCGCATTCGGACGCCGAGGCGCAGACGGAGAGCGGCGAAGTTCGACGATCCTTTAAACTAGAGTCGTCGTCGAACTCCCGAGTGGCGGGCTCGCGCTCGTCCCGGCCGCTCTCATCGTCGGTTCCGCGGGAGTCCGCCCGTCGGTCGCCGGGAGTAGAAGGAGTAGGGAACAAAGAAGGTGGAGCAGGAAGATATGAAGGATAATCGCTAACATCTGGCTCGTCTTTGAATTGTAGGCAATCACTAATTTCAGTTTTTTGACTCTCATCGTAAGAAATATTGACACGTTCGCCAGTATGCAGGCGTATATGCTGATGTAATAATGAAGGATCTGTGTACTTTTTGTGGCAAACTGGGCATTGATGTAACATCTGTGATGGAGGTTTTATACGGTGGACACCCATGTGCGTCTTTAAGTTACCTTTGGTTGTAAAAGCGCGACCACATAATCTACAACGGAAGGGTCTTTCACCAGTATGAGTTCGGTAATGCATCTGTAATGCACTTTTACAAGAAAGGACTCGATGGCACACGATACATTCGTTGGGATCAGACACTTTGTTGTCAATATTATCTACCAATTGCTGTAATTTCGATGTTTCTGATGTTTTTGTAATTTCTATTAGGCTTTCCCATGAATTATCATTGCTGCCCGGACGCGGTAATAGTGAGTTGAAAAATAAGGGATCGCGTGATATGTCTGGTTCAATAATATTTGGAGGCGTATTATGGAAAGGGGTAAAACTTTCAGAGGAAAGACTACTTAGCGGAGATTGAGGAAATAGAGGGAAAGAAGGAAATGTACGTAGTCCCGTTGCAATTGAAATTGGTCCAGATATCGATGAATTCTTACTTGAAAGATTTTCCGGTTGATCTGGATCAGGCTTCACATGTGGACTTTCTCTGCCAATTTGTTCTTCATTGCTGTACTTGGAATCCATGCTGCCATCATCGTATGGAGATGTAGAAGGATACCGATCTTGTTCTGTATCTTGTACGGTGTCATTTTCATCAGGTTCACGCTTTGGCGTTATTCGGTCGGTATCCTCGAAACTTGAATCGCGTTGACTTTCTTCATCTTGAGGTTCAGATTTAAATATATCTGGTGCCGATCGGGAAGGACTAGGAGCTGAAGGTTTGCTGAGATCTGCTGGTGTATCTTGTTCTTCTCGCATTGCGAAAAGTGGATGAGGCGGCAACGGCTTATCTCCGAGTGGACGAGGTGGGAGTAACTCATGGTGTGGTGGCCTATATAATGGCAAGCTTGGCGGAAAAGGACCTGGCGCGCCCGGAGGGAATTGTAGTGGATGAGGCGGCATTCCTGGGATTGGTCCTGGTGATAGTTGCGCTAATAGCGGAGGATGGTATTTGTCCAAGTGCTCAGGTATTGGATTAGGGTTCATTTTGACATGTGGAAATTTGGCAGTATGTCTTTGGAAATGAACTTTAAGATTCCCTTTGGTTGTAAACCGGGAGCCACAAACATTACACTTGAATGGTCGTTCACCTGTGTGCGATCGAATGTGAATTTGCAGTGCTGAATCGCTTCCAAATACTTTTCCACAATATCGACAACGATGCTTAAAAAACGGTTCATTTCTTCCTCCTGATTTCCCATCGTATGGAGACATTTTTCCCGATTTGCGAAAAGCAAGTTCATCAGCTAGGTTGTTTGCCAGTAAACCTTGTGACGCATTGTCAAGAACTTCTTGCGCTCGTTTTTGAAGCATTTCAAGAGTATTTGGCTCATTTAGGGACGGCGGAGGATCATTATTTGTAATAATTGAAGATGCTAATGAAGACGAAATGGAACTATATGGCGGATGGGACATCATATGTGGGGAGGAGGTTGGGAGTTTAGGAATGGAGATCGGTTCTGTTTTTGGTGTAATATGCATATGAGATGATGGCAAGCTTTGGCTAGTAGGAGGGATGGGTGCAACAGGCGATGGCTCCCGCGGTGGACGAGGCGGAGACGGCGATCGAGCTGGAGTCATAGGCACGGTTGGCTCTTGTTCACTCGGTGGAGGGCTTGGTCGTTGATCATCTTTTCGTCGCGTTAGTGAAAGCTGATTTTGCAACTGACGTATTAATTGAAGTTGAAAAACTTGTTGATGTTGTAAAGTAAACAATGTACTTTGTAATACGGCAAGCTCATGTAAAGCGGCTTCATTATCAGCATTATTAGCCATTGCCGTTGCTGCAAATTGTGCTACCGCCACCTTCGTATTTTGTAAAGCTTCAAGAGTGACGTGCCCGGCTATGGGAAATGGAAGCCCGACCGGTGGCACATCGGCTTCAGGTACTTCTGCTTCTCCGTCTTCGAGGCTGTTATTGTTTTCAGCATCTTGTCTATGCCTTCTCACTTGTTCTAATTGTTTGTTAGGTCCATCCATTTCTTCATCCCCAGAAACTACCATTTCTTCAGGATCAGAATGCATTCTTTCTTCCCCCATTTGAATCGCTTTCTCATCACATACGCGCTTATGATATAAAAAATCATGAAGATTTTCGAATTGTTCCTGACACCGAGGGCACATGTGTGCTTCGGGTCGATCTCTCGTTACATCCGGCATTGCATTGCTTATATCTTCTTCCGAACATGATCCTGAACTTTCACCTGTAACAAAAAATATGTATGTCATAATTCTGAATGAATTTACAATTTGACAACTATACTATGTGTGTTGAAAAGTTATATGTAGCCTACGTATTTAGAATAGTTATAGTTTAATGAATTCGTTGATAATTGCTTACTTTTTTATTGCAATATTATAAAATTAACAAACGAGTTGTTTGAGTATTAGGTAACTTCATAAGTTTAAATTTATGACAATGAATGTCATGCTATGATACCTACGCTACGTTGCGAAAGTAGGTACTTATGCGTACGAGGCTACCGGCTAACCTCGCCGATATGGTTTATTGCAGATTTAGTGCAATAAACCTTATTTATATAAATGCACTAAATGATTACCTACAGAGAAAATAGTTAGTTAACTATTATTAGGTAGCTTATGTACGAGTATATGTATAATTGTAGCAGAAAAAGTCGTCCATGTCGCTCAAGTACAGAGGAGAAGGTTTTACGAGCATTGAGGAAAATTATTAAGAACTGCAAGCTGGCTAGGTTTCTTTTATCTGTATAACAAGTAATATTTTACTTTTTAAGCGCTCATAACATTTTCAAGTCACACTTGCGTGCCACGGTTAGAAGCGCACACTTCGGACTGGAGGAAATCTAAACTACAATGAAGTCAATTCTAGTAGGTGCATAATGCCAAAGTCAGTCTTTGATAAAAAATATTTTATTATTAAAAAGGACTTATTAAGGACAAAAACAGAAAAGAAATACTTCTAAAAGGTACAAATTCCATAAACATTAACGCTGTAACAATACTACAGCTACTCGATGATAGATGTCGCTAGAAGTCAGGGCCTACGAGCGTAATAAACGGGAATAGTATGCAATCAAGACTTTTACTACAAGAATTTTACTTCTAATATAACAATACAATATTTTTTAATTTCCCTGCGAATGTTCTTATGTACCACAAGTGGGCAAAGATTTGGAGTATTCTTCATCACTCTGCATTAGTGCGGAGCAAGTAGCTAAGTGGGTTCACCGTAAATATTTCAATATTCATGTTGTCATACTTCACTTTATCAAGTTTTTAAAATTTCATAACACCATGATTATTATTTAGGAAATACAAAATGTAAGAAAAACGTGCAACTACATAGTTACTAAATCACGTTAAAAGATTCAACTTTGCAACTTGTTTGTCAAAAACTTCATAATATCATTTCAAATTCTGTATGTTTGTAAATAGATAAACAAATTACTGGTGTCCATTGGCATTTTAGAAGCCGTCGTATATCTACACAAGCCTATCTACAAGTAGATAACAATTTCGTTCAAAAAACCGTTTGTGCAAAAACAATGACCGTTACTTGACTTATTAGTTACAATAGAAATGATTTACATAGATCCAAAAGACACATTAATACTGCACGTGGGCCGCCGTATATAATTTGTTAGAAAGATTCTTCTTGCGATGTCGTTTTGTATAAAACAATTCTGTAGTCATTGTAGTTATGTGGATTTACAACATGTTGTAAAATTCCTCGACTCCTTGTGGGTAAATTATAATAGCCACGGACTATGCCCTGCCGCAAAATCCACAATGGGTAATATATGTAGGTACTTAGTGTATATTCTGTTCACCATTAGTTACGCATAGGTACCGCTCATAAACTCTGATTGGACGTCTTGTCTTTTAGTGTCGCATTAAAATTAAATTTGACTATGTGAATATGCGACACATGTTGTTGGTACAAAACTGATTTAACAATGTTGATCCGGCAGTAGACATGTTACCATAATATATCTACGACTTACTACTTACTAGCTATTGCTAAGGTAAAATTCGACGTTCGTTCTTACTAAATATTTACGATACCTATACGTAGCGCAGTATTAATTCCTTGCAATGTCTAATATTCTATTTTTAATTCGAATGGTTTTAAATTTTGCTTGAAATAGCACTGTTATCATGTCTGTGACAAATTTAATCTCAATGGGCGGATCTGATGACATGCACGCATGCAACACAAGTGTTTATATTAATTTAAACTTAGAACTTATATTACTTACATATTGTATTATTACTAATACCTTTCCTTAACTACTATTTAGCTTCAGTTTTGAAACTGGAGTTGATAGTTAAAGTGTTATGTTTGTTCATTATTTGACCCATTTGACTTATTTTCAATAAATTTGTTACATGCATTTTTTATCATTACTAAGCTTCGACGCGTGAAAACGAAGTATGTTTATTATGTTGCTTAATTACTCAAATTCTCAAGTAACTAAGTTACTCATGGTATTCCGAATATTTACGGGAAGTAGGTACATGGGTAGTGGATGCCCGTTTCGATTTTTAAAAGTACTAACAAATGAGCACGTAGAGTTGCTAAGCGATCTTTTATCGTTATTGTTATTCTCTAACTTCGTTACTATAACGGCTTCCAACATGTCGTACACCTACATATTTTAGCCTTTGACATTTTTTTTGGAAAAGTTGGGAACCTCGGCGTTTATTCTAGTAAGTTTCAAATTTTGTTATACAGATTTTATATTTAGACAATAAATATTATAAATCCAGGCCACATTACAATATGCGGTTAGCATGACAAAGGACGGTCGCCGTAACAGCAACAGTACCTACTACCGCTTGCATTACACGCTACGCATGCCTACGCGGTGTTCCATCTCTTTGTTATTTTATAACTCAACTGGAACGTTAATCTGGTGCATTATAGCTTTTATTTATTCATCTTTTTCATAACTATATGTCCAATATTAAGTCAAGTAAGTTATGAATCTTTAAAATGACTTTTTAAAAGAAAATAATCACGGCGCAATCAAAGCGTTCGTTTTGCATGCGCTATTGCGGTTTGAGAAGATTAATGATGTTTGAATATTTCCCAAAAACAAGTCAGAATCAATAAGTAGGTAATTTTAAAATTACCAAAATACTTCAACTCCGAGTAGGTAGTTATTGACTAAGTCGAGAAAACTGGCCGAAACAAAATCTATAGGTAAGGCGAGTTCTTTCTAAATTTAGAAATGAATTTGACATTGTATTCTATTGATAGATATTTTATATTTAGTTCCTGAATTATAATTCTATTCTATGTAATGTTCTTTTCTTTTCTACTCTGTTTTATTTTAATTATTTACTATCCGTAGTTGGCATAAGGAAAGGTTGATGGATGTCGGTGGTAGGTACTGATATTTGAATGAATCGAAGATTCTATTCTTGCCTTTCTGAATATGTAAAAATCGCAAGGAATTTTGGTATGAAAGTTTGTCTTTTAAAATATATAGTTATATAAATTATTCAAAATTCTTAGGTATGCACGTCTAGATGCAATACCTACTAGGTAACGACTGATGTAAAGTAGAACGTAGATTTTATTTATTGACGTTGCAATTATTTCTATTATTTTATGGTACTACCTACATATTTTTATTGTATGGTATTACCTACATATACGTATGTATGTATGTATGTATGTATGTATGTATGTACATATGTATGGTACCACCTACATATACGTTTATTGTAATTAAACAACTGGATTTTAGACCAACGATCCCATCTTTGTTAAAGCAATTATAGGAGGCTCAGTTTCCAAAGGGATCAATAGGTATATACCTAGATTGCATAGTTATTGTAAAACAATACCGAAATTTGAATGCGTATTAGATAGTTAAACAATAGGGATCAACCGTATGTTATCGAATTAGAATATAGTTGCATACAATATAACATTTATTAACCTAGTAAATAATTTTTTAATGTTTAAATTAGGTATACAGACAAAAAAACGGTATTCTTCGCTCTTAACCACCAAATGAACTTTAATAGCAGTTTCTTAGAGCTTCTTAAAAAGATATATTCTGTAACGATCGGCGCTGTGCGTTCGAAATATGACTGAGAGGTACGAAACATTATTTTTGGTAGAAGGGTTGTTTAATTCAATAAGACATCGCGTTAAAATAAACGATTTTACACGCCTGCAAGTTGTCTATTGCTTATGAAACTTTGAAAAGTATTTGCGTATTAATTGAATATAAGTAAGTGTAGGTACCCACTGTCGACTATAACTCGGGGTCATCAGAATTGTTTTACGGAACGCCAATATCGCCTATTGTAATCTGATATTATAAGCAAGTGTATTATAATCAGTGTGACGGAAATCTATTTGACCTTTGATTTATGACCATCACTAATCATCTATTGTTATAATTCATGTTTCAATAGATAACAGTTGTTTTATTTCACATTCGAATATTCGTTCAAATATTTTAAGAATAGACACTGTGGAGTAGAACACCAGTCGAACCGAGAACTGATATTAGCGAAATTTAAATCACCGAATCTTGTCGTCTACTGATTTTTTTACGTTTTGTTTAAAATTTAATTGTTTACCCGATATCATCAACTGTACCTGAGGATTTTAGAAAAGCAACTACCCCGTGGCTCGTATCGAGACAAAAAATGGTTTTGCCTGTTTATTATAAACGTATAAACAATCTTATAAATTAACAGTGCACGTGTAACCTCTATGATCTTTATACTATACCGGATATTAAAAAGAATACGCAATATCAATCGGAATATTCAAAGCCCATATCATATCAGAATATTCAAATTTTCCATATAAATCGAGTCTTTTGCTTATCGGCTTCTCAACTTTCTCTGGGGTCTTAAAGCGCGTATCGTACACCTATGATTTCTTTGGAAATCCTAATAAAAACGTTTTTACAATGCTGTTTAAAAGTAACATTCTTGTATGCTCGCTTCTAAAAGCCCCTCCTTTTTCACGCGGTCGGCAATGTTTGTTTGCATTAAAATGCGAGCGAAAAAGTGAACACCGCCACAAAGTATCGACGGTAATCCGAAATAATCTTGCGTTGAGGGATTAAATATCTCATTTGTAGCGAGATACCGGTGCATTTAATAGTTTGCAAGAGGAAGGATTAGTGGTGTCTGTTTGTCGCAATTTGGCAGCGAGTGTCCGTGTTGTACACGATCAGCCTCATTCTCAAAGCCGCCGCGGGCCTTACGCACAAATATACAAAAAAAAAGTTATTGCGTTAAATCTTCAACGCAAGCGGCCCGACGACAATTCAATAGCGCATGTTATTCACGGTTCTTGGAAAAAAAAAGTCAAATCTCAAAATATTAAGAGTTTCATTACAAACCCATCGACTTAAGCGTTAATAATTAATGTCACGTTAATACATATATGTATGTTTCCTAATTAATCTATTTCTTTGTGGATAGGTCACCTACCGAATTAATATAATAACGAACTGAATATTTCGAATGTATCATTTACAACTTGGCTTATTTATTTATTTATTTACAGAAAGTTTATAATTTATACATCAACTTCTAATTACTATTTATCATTCAAGGTAAACGGTCGGATTATGCACACCTAGATGCTAATATTTCATTTTAGTACAAAGCAGAACCGGCTTTCTGCCAGTTTTGAAATTTATGCCCCACACTGGACAAAATGTGTATGAAGAATAAAGAATATCATTAGACAGGTATTTCAATCGTTAGTAGATAAAACGGCTCTAAAGTTTTATAGAACTACAATAAAAAGAGTGTGACGGTCGGATTAATAAAATTTGACGGCCTGTCATTCCACTAATATAGAGCCTTTTAAGGCCCCCATGAAAATATTTTCCATAAATGGACACTATCTAATTATATAAGGCAAATTTATTTATTTTAGGTTTATTGCAATAAAAAAATGCATTTAAGGGATAAATGGAGAACTTAATTGTTTAGCATATTCTGTCGTTATTTAATAGCATTATTATATTTAAACGAAGCTTTCTATTCAGTGCACTAGACTCTGCTTTTTCGACATTTTAATTTTCTGCACTTTGTATCCATTTACACAGTGAATCTGCTTGGAATTATATTGTTCATGAGAGTGAATATTCCTGAGAGGAATTTATAACATTTCTATGTAAAGAAACGATAAAAAAACGGAAAATAAATTATTTATTCAATAAAACGTATTAGTGTAAATAGATAACGATTTATTGGTGTTGGGAGATAAAATGTGTCCATTTTTTAAAATATGGGTACGCCTATAATGCATACTTTGTTTACGTACATCCATTAAACATGGTACCTAACATCAAAGATCAATTGTTAAGGGAATTTCTGTTTACTTACTTTACGTTAAATTACGTCACTTGTCACTGCACTAAAATATCCGCAAGAAATTATGGTAGGTGCTGATAAAAGCTCTACATTCCATGTGATGCTTTTA
Source organism: Myscelus amystis hages (assembly GCA_018244895.1). Taxonomy (NCBI): domain Eukaryota; kingdom Metazoa; phylum Arthropoda; class Insecta; order Lepidoptera; family Hesperiidae; genus Myscelus; species Myscelus amystis. Next base: position 1,157 of record DWQT01002422.1, on the reverse strand, counting down.
ACCGAAGTCCTCAAAAATTGCCTTACCAAACTTTTACACTTTAAATAGCTGATTGATGATTAATGTATCCGTAAAATATTAGAGAGAAAAAAATAACATTTATAAATCTCTTCGAGCTTTAAGTGGAAAACACTACGCGATTTTATGTTCAATGGTCAAAAAACGAATCTTATGGATTCTAAGTTCATTTCACTGACTTGTTTTATATTGTATTTATTTAGTGTCGCGGCTGATACATTTCACTATTTTACTTGTCTTTTTTTTTTAAACTCCTTGCTCTCAACAGCTCAGCTGAAACGTGTCATTGCCAAGCTTTAAGTTCGCAGTAAAACTTATTTTCAATGCTAACTATAAATTCTGTAGCCCTGTTAATATCCACCTACCTCGGTGTGTTTTCTTGAAATTCTAAGAAATCAGATACAATTGAAGGATGATAATTCACTGCACTGTTTACTCACCACGTCGGAGGCGAATTTTAGTGCTCACTTTTTGGTGAATGCCAAATTTTATCGTCGCTAACTGAATCATGGTCGGTACGGATGCGAATCGAGTGATCTATGAAAATCTCGACGGACGCACGAAATTCTTATGGCTCGAAAGGGTCACAGGTTTGTAGAGCGCCGGTGTCGTCGTGTGTGATGTGCTGTGGTGGATGTTCGAGTTGGAGTGGTAAGTACCGATGGAGACGCGGCGGACGCAGGCGGGCTTGATGCGCGGCATGGCGAGGCGCGCTGGCGGCTCAGGGCCGGCGCATGGCAGGGGTGGCGTCGGAGCGAAAAGCACTGGCCCTCGGCGGCCCTGCACGCGGCACGCTCGGGATCACTCGCGGGGCCGGCGACGCGGCTCGCTCGACGTACGGACTCGGAGTGCGGAGCGGACACGGAGAGCGGCCGGCCGCACCTCTCGCCATCTGAAGCGGGACTGAGCGCGAGGCGGCGGCGGGCGGCGGGCGGCCGCGCGCGCGCGCACCAGGTATACGGTTATGACAGGGAGGCGGGGCCGCGCCCGGCTCATAAATCAAACTTCGCCCATTCGCACGCGCTCCACGGGGCTCCCTCCTACATATTCCATATTCGGGGCGGGGCATATTTTCATAATCATAACGCCTCATATTCATAAGTGACATGTGGCCGCGGGTGGCGAGCGCGAGGCGGCGG
>DWQT01002421.1:0-14207 GCA_018244895.1 Myscelus amystis hages | reverse complement strand
ATTGGTAGACCGATTGGAAGATCGATCGGGAGACCGATTGGTAGATCGATCGGTAGACCGATTGGTCGATTGGTAGATTGATCGATTGGTAGACCAATCGGTAGATTGATTAATCTACTTTGAAAGAGAAATCGAGAAATTAAGCTGCTATGAATTGCGCAGAATATGTCAAAGGGAAAGTTATGTGCACCTAATCTATATGCAAAATGTCAGTTCTGTAAATCAAAGGGCAGGGCGGTGATGAGTGAATCAGTCAGGAAGTCCGTTTTTATATATTCGATATGCATAAAAACTGAACTAATCATACATGTAGGTAATAAAAGCGATATTTCTTGTGACAATTCTGAATCCAAATTAGGTCTGTAGTATGGTTAACATACTATTTTCGTTACATGAAGTCATCATACAAATGCTTGGGTGAGAATCGAACCCACGACATTCGGTACAGCAGTCAGGGTCTAACCGCTACACTAAAAGGCTAGTGGATTTGGTTGTATGAATAAGGAATAATTTTACCTTCCATGCCATTAAAAACAGCTCTGATAAGTTCAGGAGTGATGGTGGGAGCCACTTTCAGCACATACACTTTGGTGGAGAGTTTGTCGTGGAGTCTGCACTCGTTCCGCACGGAGCCCGGGGGGTGCAGCAGCATCTTGGGGTCCACGTCCAGTGTCACCTTCGCCTCGAGGAGCGGCGGGAAGTTCGGCGAGTCGAACGCATAGATACGCGTGTTTGACACTTTTTTGACCCTGAAAATAATAACAGTTACTAAGAATGCGTACTTTATTACGTTACTTATCGGTTACGATAGTAAAAATATTACGTCAATTCGATAGTTTATAAACACAGATTGTATGAAAATTTAAAACCCAAATAGGATTTAGCTAAAGTTCGTCTAATTCTTATCATCTGAAATGCAGCTTATTATGAAGATTCAATACGAAAGAAGATGGTAAAGAGTCAACGTGGTGTCTGTTCTTCAGTTTAAATCAAGTTTAGGTATAACATATAACCTAAATAAATCTGTTTATTCATGTATTATAAAGCAAAGCAAGTGAGATATCACTGGGATAGTTAAACATTGAATTATATCTCTACAACCGGTTTAATCAGACGTGAAGTTGCTAATTTCTGTTGCATTTATAAGAAGACTGTTATGTGAGTTGTTTGTTAAAAACATACAAACCTCGTGCCCCTAAAGAGTTTTGAGCCGAAGAAAACAGTCACTTCGGGTATGTGCTGAGTGGCGGCGATGAGGACCGCGCATAGGAAGTTATTGTTTCCATCACTTCGCGGCTGGAATATTGGCACCTGGGAAGTCCAAGAATGACTACGTATTAAAGCTCGGGTTTTTATTGGCGGCATAGAAAAATATTATAAACATTATGCCAGAGCCGGATTCAGTAGTCATCTAAATTCAACTTATTTTTATTACACTTGTAACATATTTCCTGCCGCATACCCACTACTATCTCTTCATATTATCAAAGGACCATTCGGCTGAATATTATCTAATGTTTGTTGCTACGCATGTTTTTCGTTATATCACAAAAGTAACTATGATAAGTTTTTTGTGTTTATAACCACGATAAATTATAATAAATGGGCAACTGTTCTTTTTAAACAAACCTTAACAATTTTACTATCGTCACATAGGGTAGAAGTTAATGACACTAGACATTAGGTTTGCCTTTTGTAACTCGTAGTTTTTAGGTTATTCCTTAAATAAATAAAGATTGTTCCTATTTATTGTCTGACTTTACTAAGAGTCAGTCTACTTAGTAATTTTTCCTCTCACTATAATGTCCAAATGTATAAATTATCTGGAATTTCTTCGTACCTGCGCGCCAGTTAGCACCACTGTCTTGCCGACGGTCTCCAACATATAAGCCAGTACGGAAGCGCCATACGCCATCGTGTCAGTGCCATGGAGTACCACGAATCCATCGTAATCATAATAGAATTTCTATAACCAATATTATTGCATATTATTTTTATCACGAACATCGCCAATGCTACATTATCAGAGCTAAACGAAACCAAAATGGAAACATGTATTTGCTATTACTTAAAACTAAGCAAACTTACAAAAGGGACACAATTTAACGTGTGTAACAGTAGTTTCTTCATTATCAGCATGTTAACCATCTTAATATGGATAGTGTTTAATTTACAAATAATTATAGGTAATATTAGCAATTTGTACAATAAATGTTTTATCAATTACGATACTAATTTTAAAAAATATACTCACTTTAATATCTCGGGCCATCTTTAGCCAGTCATCGATTGTGAAATCTGAAGAGTCTTTGAGTTCATTGTATTCGTATATTTTGTATACAATCTTCAGTTCGGTATCCTTGCCATCTGAAATTACGCGGGAAATAATGATAAACAAATTATTCAGTTTCAATTAAACGGGCACTAAATGTGTAGACAGCTGTTTATAAGGAAAACAATTGAAATATTTGTGGGCGGGAAGTTATTTCTAACTTGATTTGAAATAAATATATATAGATAATAAATATAACAAACATTTCAGTTTTCTTCGAGGGGTCTTTATTATAAGTAATTTCTGATTGCTACTTAACTTAATACCGTCTATAAATCAAATAGTGTAAAGTTCTTAGCTAGTGTTAAGTACATGCAATTGGAGAACAAATGAACATTCTTATAGTTTCCTATATTCTTCTAGTACAGAGGTCTCCAAACTTTGAAGCCTTGGGGCCACAATAATTTTTTTGGTATGTTGCAAGGGCCATAACAATTTTAATTTTTCTGCCCACCTGAGCAAACATAGCCATTAGGCGTAATTATCATTCTGTTTTCATTCTCTTCCATTCAACTTATTACAGCAGTAGTACCAACAGTAAAACGTTGGCTGTCGCGGGTCAGATTGATGACACTGGTCTCAAGCTGTCGTGGGCCGGACTGATGACACTGGTCTCAAGCTGTCGTGGGCCGGACTGATGACACTGGTCTCAAGCTGTCGTGGGCCGGACTGATGGCAGTGGTGGGCCGGTTTTGGCCCGCGGGCCGTAGTTTGGAGACCCCTGATCTAGTATAACAATTATGTAGGTACATACTATACCTGGTATTACGAGACAGTCTCTCTGGTTAGAATCCGCCAGACTCCGTGCCCAGTACTCGTTATCATGTAGCTGTGGAAGTTTTCTGATGACCTTCTCTATATCTTTCTGAGGCACCAACACTAGATAAATATAATTGTGTAATTAAATACATACATCTATCTAATGCTTCAATTTGTCAATAGTTTTTCATCTACAATTTTGTAGGCTAGGTGACTACTATTTACATAAATCCCTAATACACGCGCAAAACAAATTAGTTCACAAGTTGATGGCAGATAAAATTACATTAAATTAATTTATATTATTATTTCTCTTAATATTTGAATTTTGCTTGCATTTTTATTAATACTCGGATAACGAATTAAATAATATTGTTCTACAAAATATGAATAAAAATAGAATTCTGAAAACAAACCTCCTTTTTCGTTTTTCAGCATGCCGAAAGTGCCTCCAGTGTAGATCGCCAACACTCTCTTAGATTGTACCATTTTGGTTAAGTTAATTTTTTAATTTAATAAATTTATTAATACAACTTATATATCAAACTTTGCAAATGAATACTTTTATAAATTTAGTGCTACACATATCGCGATAGATGTGAAACTATTATAGGTACAGCTTATGTCACGATAAATAACTATTTTATGAGACAGCCGTGTGCAAACCTCTCTACGACACTGCACACGGCGGAGTGATGTTATCCATCGTATCACGCAATACCCATTTCCGTACAAAATAAACACTACTCTCCGATACAGTGACGAGATGATTGTGCAATACATTTGCTAACAATTGATGTAGATTTATGATAATATCTCATTAGCATTGTGGTTACATTGGCAGAATTATCATTAATAATCCTTAGATTTACCTATTAAAATTTATGGTACGTTAATATATACTAAATCACATCATCTAATTTAATTATTTACAAAATTCCATTTTATTCATGTACTGCGAGTACATTAAAGCAGTTTTTAAACCATTTTTACTTTTTGTAACAAAAAAAAATCTTTCTTTCGCTATTAAGGTAAACAGAGTGATAAAGGTGGTTGAAATGAAATATTGACCAATTCAATTGTATAATAATTATAGAATGAAATTAAATTTCATTACAAAAATTATTTATATTACATTTCTTGTGCGTTTGAACGCATTTTTATATCCCGGTTAAAATAATGAAAATGAAAATCTAAAACATGATTATTAGCAGCGAAATAATGACAATAATTAGGCTACTGATGTATGGTAAATTATAAGACGACCCTGGATTACAGGCGAGGGGTGGCGTGGCCTCCTGGCCGTCTCTATCAAAGACTCTACCCCAAACTGCGAAACTGTACAATTCTAATCCATAATTCTTTAATGTCAAGGTTAACACTGTTATATTTCCTTGTTCATTTATTTGATAGTCGTAATCTTTGGGCTGTAACGGCATTACAGAGGTGGTTAATGAGACCGGGAAGAATACAGAATTGTGAGCGTCCACACCGGGATCCATTTCCGGGGTTGATACCGAGGCTGCGATAGACAGCTCTTCAAATACGGCCGTTGAATTTGGTCCAAACTTTGGAAACCTGGAAAAGAATTATATTATATACTTGATTATTGATAAGCATCAACTATGTATTAGTACCGCTCTATTGTTGGTTCTTCTGATAAAGTTGTAAAAAGAAATCTGCTTTCAACATTGGAATTTTTTTAAACCTTTTTAGTGGTCCACTGCTGGACCGGGTCTCCTCTCATAGTGTGAGGGATTGGTACATTGGAATGCATTATATTTAAGGAACATGCAGTATGTAGTACCTAGTGCCACATGTATGAATACTTTCGCCGGTGCATGCTATGACCGCACAACTCGTGGTGCCGCCAGTCGCTAAGCCGGAGTACGTCCGAACGCCGCTAAATGCAACGGCGCGGTAATTATAATGCTGTAACAAAAATGATTAAGTTTTGTAAATAAATGTATTTGTTCAAAACTCTTTTTTAATCCACTAGCGCTTGCCCGCATATATGCTTAAATCTTAAAATTCAGGGGTCTAACTTCTAGATTAATAAGTTTACTTAGAAATTTGTCCTACTTTATTCGCTTATGGATAGAATTTCCAAAATTCCTTTATTAGTTCTCACTCATTCTATGTAAAGAACCTATTTGCAACATTTCAAGATCCAGCAGGTTCCGAAAGTAAAAAATATAAAGCTTATTAACAAAGTATTACCATTTCACCGATTCCTTCATTCAATTTGATCCTGAATCTACAAGAGACTTCCTTGTCGACCAAACTAAACTCCTGGAGACCTTGTACAAGAGTTTTGCTGACATGAGATGGTAACGATGGGTCCACCATCAGATACAGATCGTCCAGATCACTGGGGCTACCGTAGACAGGGCCAGGGTAAGGTTCGCTAACCTAAAATATCTAATCATTACTAAATCATTGTTAACCAAAAAAAAATCATCTTTTACCTTACACTACGTTACAGGTGAGTTATCTATCAATAAAATATTAAAAAGCGTATTTCGTACCATTCCCGGAACCTTGGGCACTTTAGCGACTAGAAGCCGTGTTGTTGGCAATCCTGGCATGATACTAATGAGGGCTCCAGCTTTCCCCGAATATATCCCAGAACCTGGCAATATTTAAACAAAATCCATTTAAATTAACTGATGCAAACAATCGCATTGGTTTTAAAGGTTAAAACAAAATGGGCTTATAAAAGAAATAATTGTTCTCTGACTCTTGGTACATCTAAAGTAATCTTTAACCGCTTAGCCAAGAGACAGTTGCCAGGTGCATCACTGTTGCCTGATACCCTGGTCAGAGCGGGACCTGGGACATATTGGCCATATCGGCAACTGGCCAAATTTCGTTATCGATTTGAAAATATACCTGCGCTGCCAACCCTGGCGTTGTTGGCTCCAGCGGCGAGGAAGTTTACGTTCATGGCATATGAATAGGCCTCCTGGATTTGGACAGCTGTACGATAATACATATGGCAATTATATAAAATAACATTAAAAATTACGATTTTTTAATTTATTAAGGCGCATGAATAAATTTTGAGCACTACTATTAGCTAATAGGATATTAGTAAATAGCACATATAAATAATAGGTAGTGTATAATTAATATTAAATCTTTATTATTTTTTTACTTTTTAGTTCCGAAGTCGGTTTTATTTAACGTAGTAATTTTTATGTTATCTATAGTTAGGTAATAATGTTAGTATGGTGATTTCCTTGGTTATTATTACCTGTTAAGTACGGTAACTCTGAATACCACATGACTGGGAATATAATATTAGTTACGTTGTATTTTTCTACCATCTGGACGGCCGGTATCTGGAACTTGAGGTCAAAGCATATATAGTGGCCGAAAGTTACCCCAAAATCCGTATCAAAGATGCCAAGTTGTGGCTTTAAAGCCGGCGTGCGAGTGAATTCGCCGAATAAATTCAGCTTGCGATACCTGTAAATTAAAACTTTTAACTCCATAACTAACAATTAATATTACATAGAGTTTAATGCGTTCGTGAAATGCCTATTTACTAATTTAGTGACGCTAATCAATTAAACAGAATTACTAATAATTTTTTAAATTCAGTGTTTTGCCAATTAAAAATAAATATAAAACAAGCATCTCTACATAGCCACTGCTGCATTATGGAATATTAAAACCTACTTCAATGACTTCTTCGGTTTCGTTATAGATGTAATATGTTTATGTAATGTAATATTAACGCACTGACCTATCAATAACAGCCCCATTTCTGTCAAACACCACATTGGTGTTGAACAAGTAGGTTTTGTTTTGTGGACAGTATTCTCCTTTAGCGTTATTGCAGTCAAGTTCCTCTTGTACATTGATTACAACGTAAATTTCATTAATCCTCGCCGCTTCTGACATACTCACCAAGATCTAAGCACATTATGAAAAAAAAAAACAATTTTATTTGCAAAATTTTACACTAAAATACCAATACTTAGGCCTTATTTGCTTTAGTATTACAACGAGAATTATATCAGTACCTTATCGTACAGATCCGGTCTATGAGCGGGCACTGGGTGCTCCTGCAGAATATCAAATATCGGTACAGAGATGCTCCGGTTTCCTTGGGTCAAAGTCAGCTCGGGGAACACTATTATGTCGGCATTCTGTAAAGATACTTAGTCAGTTAGCAACACAGTGTCGCGGAAAACAATAGGTTAATTTAACTTTGCTGATTAACAAGAAAAATGCAATCGTTGTCATTTTTAAATTTGGAATCAGTTTCAAGCCTTCAAATATTTTATCGACTCATCGCGAACAAAAGGTGAGTCGGAACAATTTAACGGTTTAACCATATGCAAGGTAATTTTATTTATTGGCCCATTTCTTGAAGCGTTTCCAAAGTAGAAACCATTCATATCTCTGGCCTGATCATTGGTGAATAATAGTGAATTAAGTATCTGGGTGTCAAACTCATTCATTCTTAATTTTGTTGTAAAAATATTGGTTAACTATATTGGTTTTTGTTACTTTCAAATAATACTAAATAGTTTACCTGTTCACTAGCTTCTGTAATAATTCGCAAATAACTCTGTACATTGATATCTTCATCCCTCTGGACTTCATACTCCACCACAGCCGCTATGTAGTGGTCATCTTGAGGAGTTGACTTCTGTATAATGGCTCGAATAAACACCTAATATAGATACTATATGCAATGCTTGAGTAGAAACGATCGTTAACTGAATTCATTCGAGCTTGAACTCTACTACTACTACTACTCATTCTGCTGCTGCTGCTGCTGCTACTGCTACTGCTACTGCTGCTGCTGCTGCTACTGCTACTGCTACTGCTGCTGTTACTACTACATCATACTACTACTCATTTGGTACGGTCACTGCATCGGTACTTCAAGGCCGAGCAGATACATATCTGATACTAAAATATTTATTACACTGTTTTCAATATTGTCTTAACTGTATCTTCCTTCAATTGATATCTATCGATAATCTCTGCAGGCATTTCACTCACTTATCCTTCTATCATATCACTACATAGTATAAAACAAAGTCGCTTTCTCTGTCCCTATATCCCTTTGTATGCTTAAATCTTTAAAACTTCGCAACGGATTTTGATGCGGTTTTTTTAACAGGTAGAGTGATTCAAGAGGAAGGTTTACATTTCTAGCTTTTGCCCGCGGCTTCGCACGCGTTGCAATTTAGAATTTCATGATGGCAATAAGTAGAAATTTAGTATATGAATGTAAGTATGCCATTTACAGCAGGAGATTTTCACGGTATAGGGTAAGACTCCGAGATTACCGCGCGCGCAGCCGCGGGCAAAAGCTAGTTCTCCCATAAAAACTTAATCTTAAACTGTCGCCTCACATACGAGTATATGCGCTGAAATAAAGATAATATACTTACAAATATCTTATTAGATATTTTTGATATCTTATTAGATATTTGTTCATTGCTTATTTCCCGATCAGGGAATCAACTCCTGAGAATGCTGATTAAGTTAAATTGACTATTTTATGTTGTTGGCAATTTGGATGATATTCAAAACGACCTTTTATAGTTTATTTTGGAAATTACGATTGCACATTGCTTGAAGGTAAAAACTAAAGTTTAAATTTTACTGTAAAAGCATGAACGAGTTTATAGAAAAGACTTTGATATAATTCTGTATCGGTTGCGAAAACAGGCTATGCACATAATAAAATAAAACCAAATAACCTGCGCTGATGTTTGAAGTAGAGAATATAACATAGCAAGTGTCACGGTTTTCATAGTCACATGTCACAAAATAAACAAAAGGTTGTCGTAGACGCACGTTGTGAACTATTATCACATCCAACTGACAATGGCAGAAACAACTACATAATTATATTCGAAGCGTACGAATCTTGTAGATTAAGATAATTGCCGCCACAAAATACGATAAGCTCATTTAATAAATCAAGTCGATTGTCAACAGTGGTATTGTATATATTGTCATAATAAAACACATTACACAAAAAAATAACAGTTTATTTTGAAAAAAAAAGAGAAATATGTACATTTATTGAGACAGTTTACGTGAAAATGTTATAAATTAACTTTGTTATAAATTATTGTGCACACTATATTTTAATACACGATGAAAACATTTTTAAACAAAATGACCATAATCACAATAATAGTAAGCAAAATAGTGCTATGTAAGTTCCTAGGGGATGCTCCCGTAGTGTTTCCTACGGGTGGCGTGGGATCTTGTCCGTCTCTGTCGAACTTTCGTCCCCAAACTCCAAAACAGTACAACTCCGACTGGTGATTTGTTAAAGTGAAAGTTAAAACTGTGACGTTTCTCTGTGTGTCTATCGTATAGCCATAATCTTTGGGCTCTAGAGGCATTATGGACGTTCTCAACGAAACGGGGAAGAAAACTGAATCGTGAGCTTGCAAGGCCGGGACGACTTGTGGCGTTGGCACTGTGGCTACGATGGACAGCTCTTCAAATATCGCTGTCGTATTTTCTTCGAATTTCGAAAACCTTTAATTTAAAACAAGTGGTCAATAAACACTGCGTGACTTTTAGGTAACGCTTACATTCATCTATTTTTCAAATGACTTCTCTATTCCTTAAATAATTTCTAGCCTTTTTAGTGGTCCACTGCTGGGCCCAGTCTTCGCTCATAGTGAGAGGGATTTAGGCCATAGGCCATTTAGGGATTTAGGCTATGCTGGCCAAGTTCGGATTGGCAAACTTCACTCACCTCAGAAAATATTATAGGTATATTTTATAATAGAAATTGTGCACGTTTCCTTATGATTTCCTTCACGGTTATAGCTAGTGATATTTAAATTTTTAGTTATAAAACGCAGATAACCAGGCAGAGATGCGTGCGAGGTTCGAACTCAGACCCGAAAATAAAAAATAAAGAGTGTTTAATTGTACCTTCTGCCACAAGAGTTAATCGTTTCGTTGGCGCACGACACGACCGCACACGCCCTGTTGCCGCCGCTCGCCAAGCCATCGAATGTTCTGACGCCATCGAATGCAGCAGCTCTGTATTCGTAATGCTACAACGGAAACAGACTTATTTGTGATCTATTTCAAGTAGGAAAATAAAGTGCTTAAAATATTCTTATACATGTTAGTGTTTCCATTGAAGAATACACCGGTACTTTCCTTTGCAGCGAAGCCATAGACGATGTGAGAGCACCGCGGTTTTAGTAGATAGCAATCGCATTTAAACCAAGATGCAAGGGTAATGTCTAATATTAGGAAGATTTACCCGCCATCCGCCAAAACTTGAAAACTCGAACGTTTCAAACGGTTTTGCATTAGTACGAGTAGTTTGCTAGTACCTATACCACAGCGCAGGGTGCAGGGTGTGATGGAAAAACATCGCTCTATGATACTCTGTCAGCTACTTCGGTTTGTCCATTGACTGAGATGCGTGAACAATCAAAAAATGTTTGTATGAACATCAACATTGCTCGTCTGTTCTACAATAATGAGCTATCCGCATTTTAAAGTACAAAATTGGAACCAATGAAACGAATCACCTTAGATTATGCCGTTTATTAAATTATTTACATTTTTGGTTTAGGTATTATTATTATGATGAATATTTTTTAATAACAAACACTTACTTATCTAATGAGTATCTAGCCAATCCATTTATGTGTATACACGTATATAAAAATAATGCACATTAAGATAAAGCATGCTCACAGTTTACGAGCAATGACGCGACCGTAATATAATGGTTCTACTGTTGGAGAGATATTTATATCAGAGAGAGGTTATGTACACATAGCCTATCACGATAGCAGTCGTACCATTCATTTGGATAAAGCTTAAAATTTTTCGAATTTATAAAATGCCCGTAATCAATGAAAGACACCGAGAGCGGCGATGAATTCACTAAAGTTTGGTATTAGGAAATAGCACAAGGAAAGAATTGTTCTAATCATTAAATACTGTTACAATAATTAATTAATAATCACGGATAATTAAGAATAATACGTTTGTTCCACAGTCAACCAAAGATAAGATCGTGGTACGACTCAACTCAAGGTTACCTTTAGGTCGTACGCATGCAATTATTTAAAAAATGCAATTTGCTAAGCACATTGCTATGACAAAATAGCCATAAAAAAAATTGGCATTAACAAAATAGGTTTAAAAACGAAGTTAAAAAAAGACACGTCGCGTTCTGAGTTTCTCGCTGTTCGTAATTAATATAACTTTATATTTAATCTGTTATCTTCTTTGTGTCATATATAATGTCCAATATATTATTGTAACTCTCGACGTCTGAATCTGTGACAATGATATTGTGGTCAACATCTTTGCTGTACACTCTGCCCCATATTCCAAAGGTTAGGATTTGGTTTTGCGGATTATCCAATTTAAAAATAACATTCCCCTTTTCGGTTTTCTGTTTAAAGTCTACATCGTTTTCAGTGTAATCATTGTCCTGTGTATTGTCGACGAATGTGAAGTTGGCCGACGCAAGCGGAAACTTGTTATTTGTCAGGGTACTTGGGAAGTATACTATATCGTCGCATTGGAGTGAGCTATTGTAGTGGTGGCGGTAGGTCGTCATCTCGATTTCAATTTCTTCAAATTCGCCATTGTGTTCTTCGTTCTTAAATCTGAAAATATGCGTACGGTGATTAAAAGCTATTCGTAGCTAAGCTTCTTCTTAAAAATTCCTATGGAAATATCTGAATATATACAAAACTCATAATTCTTTCAATGCTTCCGAGAAATACTTTTATCTATCCGTTACCTACACACGCGTCTGTAAGTAACCACTATACGTCAATAGCACTAAGATAATTGTATTTACTATTAGCGCGAGCACGAACTTTACCAGAGTTTCTAATGTAAAGATACTTCATAATGCAAGCGACAGAATTGACAGTGTCAAAATAGAGTCGAGTTTCGTACACAAAATGTTTGCGCCCGATAGGGGCGCTGTACATCTTTCATACATTTTTTTCACTATTTACCGCACGAATACTTCGTTTGGTCGATAGAAGTTCGTACTAGGTCCACAGTTGAGGAATCATAACCGATTCAAAGAAGTATTCCTTAACAAAATACAACACTATACCTATGAGGGCAACTCTTGATATCGCTGTTCTTGCATGCAACCAGAGCGCACGCCACGACGCCTATCTCTCGTTGTACGTAAGTATTCGTTCCATCTTGAATAAACGCTCTGTAGTATGGCAGCTGAAATAACAGAATGAAAATATTAACATTGCACACCTCACAACGCCTAAAACGTGGTATCGGGACATATTGTAAGCCGTAGTAACATGTAAGCAAACACTTTATAGACGACAACGTAAGCATCTGTTCGTAAATTGCGCAAGAAATCTCTAACAACAGCAATATCTCCAACACGTGTTAAATTGATCTGATCCAGTATTACAAATCTACTTTTAGACACAGTTTAAGTTATTTTTATTGATCGCACCATTTGTCTTACTCTGAATAATCTAAGGGGTAAATAAAATGAAACTACAATGTTTCTCAACACTTCTGTTACAGTTACAATGTGATTATTATAAGTTATTTTAGTAACATGAACGTACAGGCAATATCATATTTCCTTGTACCACAACATACATAGAACATAGATCTTTGATACCGGTGCAAAAAATAATGGTCACATACACAATCATAGCGGGTACGTAAATTCAATCTTTATAATAACTTACCTTGGTTGCATGCATAAATATGATTGATTGTATGTCATTGTTTAAACACAAGTATTTATTATTTAGCTGTAGCTTAATTCAACATTCAATATCATTAAATCGCGTGCATGCAACTGACTTAAAGCAACTAAAAAGTGAATTAATTTAAAAGGTTCCTTCGAAACAGGTCACAATGCTGAATGTGCTGAACTTAAGCAAACAACTTAAGCAAAGCAACTGGTGTCTTGTTTTTCTTAAAATGAGCAAGTAACAAAAAATACTTATTTTCCAAACACAGCTGACATATGGAAGTAAGTGTGTAAGTTGCTATTGTAGAAAAGAGTTCGCGATACCAATGCAAATAGGCCGGGTACCGTTCTTAGCCAAACACAGATATAATGTGCCATTGTTGTTAGTACAAGCGTCGTGCAGGAAGACACCGAGAGTCATATAAAATAGGCTTAGTAAGAAGAGTCAAGACGATCGTTATGAAGTAGGTACCTAATACAAATAACGTATCTTACCGTTTCGCCGTTCCTCTGATTCAGTTTGATCCGGAATCTGCAAGATACTTCCTTGTCAACCAGCGTGAACTCCTGGAACCCTTGCACCAGGGGCCGGCTGATGTGCGAGGACAATGCCACGTCGCCTTTGAGGAGCAAGTTGTCATGATCGCTAGGATTGTCGTAGATCGGGCCAGGGTAGGGTTCGGTTACCTTTAATGTTAATAAAAACAATGTATTAGCAATTTTTGGTTAGATCCAAAAAAAAATCCAAAATCCCTAATTTTGCAAAAATCACGATATCATAGTTTTGACAATCTCGAAATCTTGGAAATACTCGAATGTGTACGCAACAGTACCAGATCCCGCCATTAATCAATGTTTTGGTCTACGACATTGGTAGGTTTTAATTCGTTTTATTTTTGATATATAAATGAATTGAACAATCTTATCCACCTTTCCGGGGATCTTCGGTACTTTGGCGACGAGGAGTCGTGTAGTAGGCACGCCGGGCATCACGCTGATCAGGGCGCCGGCCTTCCCGGAGTAAATCCCAGAACCTAAAAGATCCAATTTTGCTGTGAAAACTCAAGGTCAACAAACTCTGAAGTACATTCGTACATTTTAACACTTAACTTTTCTTGAGAATGATAATCTAAAAATTCTATTGATGTTGTTACCTGCGCTTCCGATATTGACATTATTGGCTCCAGACGCTAGGAAATTCACGTTCATGGTGTAGGAATAGGCCTCCTGGATTTCTACAGCTGGAAAATAATTCAACGGTATTATCACAATTGCGAAATTATGAAATCGTACTAGATATGCAATTATAGATTCAACTAGCTTTTTGCTCGCAGCTTCGCTCGCGTGAACTACAACATTTTGGAAAAATAAAATAAAAACGTTATTTCTAGA
>DWQT01002420.1:0-14213 GCA_018244895.1 Myscelus amystis hages | reverse complement strand
ATATTTTTACAATTTTTAAAATCATTAAATTAAGAAAATAATATGTGTGTCATTGCAAAGTTATGTCGATCAGAATAGTTGACTTGTGTCAAAAATACCAAGCTATCGTGGACAGGGTATAGTGAAATATGTGGGGCTTTAACATACATACAGTGTTGGCTAACGTTGCAATATACTCGTAAGTAGAGGTTTGATTAGTTGTTACGTCCATTACCAGGTACAGGTACGGGTATTACATACGAGTATGTAACAATATTCGTTCTTCTGCGGTTATTTTACTATTTTGTTTGTTCGGCGCTGAACACGGCTACCACGCCGCACGAGCTCACTTCACCGCCAAACGAGCCTGTTTCAGCTAATGACTTTTTAATGGATATTTTTTTTCCGGTACAATCGTGTATTTAGGACACCTCCGCTTAATTTGTATTGTCCTCGGTGCCACCCTCAGTGGCGCTGGCGAGCCAGACGTGGTAGTGGTAGTGATTCCTGCCAAGAATAAATTTGTATGTACATATATGTAGTCTATTCGCTGCCTGCTATCCTTATAATAAAAACCTATTAAATACAGTTCCAAAATGTCGATGGAACGTGAGGATCAGATAGAATAAGTGCGGAGAGAATTCTTTCTTCACATTTCAACTCCCGCCGTCTAATGCCCGCAAGTTTCCATATAACGTTTTGGTTCACCCTAATTTAAAACTCCTAACACAGATTTGAAATGTACGTAGCAGCAACTGCACCCGGAGCCCCGGAACGAGGGACTGGAATGCGAGCGCCACCGCGGCCACGACGTTCGCTCAGTGGGTCGCGGTCGGTTATACGAGTAGCTTGTGATGACGAAATCTTTACAATTTCAATTTGCTCATTTCGTGTTCGTTATTTTCCGAGCGATGTCGTGTTGGGTGCGGCCGTAGATTAGCGGCGGGCGCTGCACGGAGTGGCATTGTAATGCGCTCCATCGGGACATCCACCGGAGCACCGACCGCTCCCGCCCGCGTACCGCCGTACAATGAAAGAACACCCAAAGAAAGTACGAAACGTACGTATGTTAAGACTAATAATATGAATCATCACTTAGACTACATTCATGGCTTATATGACTGGTCCGTCAGTCTAGTGGTCAGTGGCCTTCGCTGCTGAACGGTTGGCTGTGGGTTCGGTTCTCAAGCGGAACATGATCCGTGCGAGCAGGTGGATGCAATGTATCTGGATATGAACATGTCAACATTCGTGTTATTAATTATACAAACATATGCAGTTCGCACGGCTCCTTCAGTGTAATATGCGTTGTATACTGAGAGTCAGCCCTCTTTAGCCTTCTCCAAGACCAGCGATCTTCTCGCGTTTTGAATCTGTATTCCCGCGCTGAAGCTTAAAAAAACGGACACAGATTTCCACGCATTTTAATTCCAAAAATATGTTATCTAACAAATTGAATCAGGTAGTCCAAACATGGAGGGGAATCTGCATTCCGGCGGCTCACGTTGTGGGTAGATTCGGACAATTGATGGCCGCAAGGGTCGCCGCACACTGGGGGCGGCGGCCGCGCGCCATCTAGCGGTCCAACTAGACATTGGAGTATGAAACGAATTTATGGGTTTATTCCTCTCAATTAAATGCAGACGACTGATTCGCCCGCAATATTAATAAAATACATCTCGCATAGCTTATTCAAGTCCATTCTAAATTTACAACTTATTTGTATGAAGATACAAATCAACATAACTCATAATGATGGCAAGTTTAAAGCACATTATTTTAGAAGGATTTGTCGTAAACATGAAAATTCATTAATATTTCAGTGTCACCCAAATGTTTGTCCTGGATCGGAATCGACACAACGACCTCCGGCTTACAGTTAGATTCTTTGAAGAGAGGACCGAGAGGCCAGTGTAATAAATCCCCTTTCTATAATGAAAACTCAGTGCGCCACGAGCACAACCCTTCCATTACGCGTGTGGAGCGGCGACACCGCCGGACGCTAAAATAGCAACACTCGAACTGCATCAAGTGGCGTTTTAGAGTTCGTTGCATCCTCTCCAGCGGCCCGGGCGCCGCGCGCCGCGCGCCGTGCACGTGCACATGCACATGCCGGCTTTTCCTGAAATATTTTTTAATGTACCAACAGCAATTGAAGTACATATATGCTATTTGTGTTGAGCAGTCAATGTTGTTGGCCGTCTCTGCCCGCGGCTTCAATGGGTACACACTCGGCCCTCAACCGAGGATGGATTCGATTTTGGGCAGAGTAAGTATTTGTTTAGTATCTGGATGTATTTACTGTATAGATAGTTGCCCATCTAACTACGTGCATAGAAATGTTAGTCAGTTGTTTGATTTACCACATAGGCAGACAGAAAAATAGATGGTTCGATATAATGTGACAATAATAACAATAATCGTTCCGTTGCCAAACGACGCTGTCTTATACCAAATTAAAGGCGATTAAATGCTTCGCTAACCGGGGAGACGAGTAACGTACACGCTACAAAATATTTTTTTACGCTTAGACACAGAACGAATGTGTTCAATACACAATTTTTTGTCGTGTGATTTATTGCGTGTCACCTTCAAGTCTGCAGACTGGACCGGTACTGGCCGATGCCGTATCAAACCAATGCTCTGAGATAAAACCAATAATTTAAACTAGTTCTGGTTGCAAGTGAGACAGTGGCCCCGACTATCCCGCGGTTATCGCCCTTTACTATCCACGTAATATTACACTTAATTTTATACCTTTATTATTTTATACTTTATTTTATACCTTTATTAGAACCTTTCAACTGAGTCCCATTAAAATATCGCTGCTTTGGAAAAATACTGTCGTAACTCAAAATGAGTAAATTTTTCAGTAGAGCACATTAAAGTTGTGTCAAAACTTTCAAATGCATACATTTTTTGATCAATAGGATAGTCTTTCTGTTGCGCCACTTTTGTTATAGAAACACGATTTTTACCGAGTATACAAAACAGAACATTATACGTTTAATGGTGTTAAAAACTCAATTTTGTAGTATTTGGTAATAATACACTATTCTTCCAAAGCAGCGATATGTATCTTATCTTTTTACCAATATCTGATAAAGGAGACAAAAGAATAAAGTGCCATCGTAATCTGTGGCGATCCTGTTGCCCTCGATGGAAAATACGAGTACATGTAAAACTATAGCTATTTTAATATTAATATTTCGGAGTGTCTACCTCTGACTGACTCCAAATTGGATAATTTAACGCCCGTTTTATAGTTATCGGATTGCTCATAAAAATATATACGTAGTGTATAATACCTGTACATATATTTACACCTCGATACAGGACAGAACCACACAACAGGTGCACATCATACAAATGTCTGTCCTGGCTGGACATCGAATCCACGGCCCCGGTTTAACAGTCAAGTTCTCTAACCACGAGACCGAGATATCTCTCAATATACTAACCGAAGTACGAAATATTCCTGATCATTCTGAAATCATTTAAAAGACGCTGTGATCAAAGATAAAGACTACAGCTGTCGAAGGTGTGTCGTGTGGTAAGCGATGCAATTTGCAAATTGCATATGTACGAGTATGTAGATGCTTGGAGTGCATTAGGAGGCGATCGCGCTCGGCGCGGCGAATACCGCGAGTGGCCATAAATCGCTGATTTACGATGCGATCCCGATATAGATCAGGCGTGTGCTGCGGCCCTTAGCTCGTTTACGGCACCGATAGCTCTCATGTAGTAGCAATGTTTCCAATTGTTTGATTGGGTAGCGTCGCCGAGCCGCGCGTTGCGGAAGTAGCGAGCGCCGAGAGCCTGAGCACTCCGCGGCTGCGAGACCCCTCCGGCGCTGTACACGCGACACTTTGGTCTCTCCGTCGCGTAGCCGCCTACGCCTTACTTACGTATTTCGCATGTTTCAAATTAACTAAACAATGTTTGATACTAACTCCCCCTGTCGCTTCCAACTGATACGCTTTTTTTGTTTCTCGATCCATGAAATATCAAATAGTTTTTTCCTCCGCCTTTTTTCTTCTCGTCAACATTGCAACTACGCCAGGCTAAAAATCACTAGTGCAGTGAATAAACATCATCATAATAAATCGCCAAAATCATAATAATGAATAAAAAGCACATCTTTTAAAAGTATAATATCATGTTATATTGCATAATAATACAATAATATAATAGTAATTTCTCTGGACAATTCGCAAACTACCGAAACAAGCAATCCGTGCTACGTTAAGGAGACAGCCGATATAGTGCATATATTAATTACCGAAACGTTCATGTAAACAGACAATTTATCCTCAAACATTTCTCGTGTACATCCTATAAATATTTATTGCGTGTCGGGATCGAATCCACAACCGCGTCTCAACATTCGGGGTCGACGACCACCGGACCTATGGACCGATCGAAATCTAACAATTAAAGTAAACGACTTGGCTTATTTATAAAATCTCAGGTGATTATTCATCTCTGTGTGATTTATACAACACATGTTACTTTCACCGACAAATGTTTGGACATTCCGGCGAGCGCCACGTCAACAAGCGTCTCTGAAATTCAACTGAAACGGTTAGCCTCGTTTGTTTAAGTCCTTAAGCAGTTCGCCGTTATACCGTGCCTTCGCTTAGCTGAAATTTTGCTTACACTTAATGAAATTATCTTTTACGAGCCCTACTTAATTCCGCCTACCCTATTACTTGCCTAAGTAAACTTTGTCAAGTCCGTTATTACCGGTTCCAACAGAACTTAGCACTTATTTATATTATGTAGTCTCGTTGTATTGAAAGATAGTCGCCTCAGGAGTACGGCTAATGGTTACGTCGACTTACCGAGAACCGCGTGTAATGTAATAATCGATTACATCTTAAGTTGAAGATTTATAATCGGTACACAGGTGCGCGTAATAAGTTGGCAACTGGAAATTTCCTTTAAAACGATTCCGACAAACACGAGTACAATGGAAAACAGCAATAAAGAGTACTAACGAGGAAAACAAATAGTAATTTAGCGAGCCGTACACGTTGAAATCTTTTAACTGGCGGTCGGTGCGCGCGCTATAAATCATGGAAAAGTTGACTCGAATGTAGAGCAATCCCGAGAACGCCCGTAACCCGTAACGCACGCGTACGCGGGGAATAAAAACCGCCGGCGAAACCAAAACACGGCGCTGCGTCGATGCAGGGGGAGGCACGGGTGCAGGCGTCGCGGCGTCAGTCGGCCGGCGACCGCCGCGCGCGACGCACGCCTCGCGCCATGTGACCCTGCCGGCCGCCGCCGCCATGACCGAGGGGGCGGGCAGGCCTCGGCCCGCGCCGCCCCGCAAGCCGGACTCGCTGAGCCTCGCGTGGCCGCGCCGGGACGACCCGCCGCCGCCCGCGCCCGAGCCCTCCGAGCCCTCCATTCCGCTGCACGACGACTTCGGCGGCTTCTCGCCCTACACGCCGCCGACCCCCATCCGAGCCGACCGTCTGCCGCGGCGGCCCCAGAGCGTCGTCGCTCCCCGTCCCGTGACCGCGGTCGCCCGCCGCCCGCACTCCATCGGCTCCGTCGAGGATGACTGGCCCTCGGTGCCCCTGCTGCAGCCGGTGCCGCGGCGGCCGCGGCCCGTGCCCAACACGCTGTCCACTCTCCCGCGTGCGACCTTCAACTTGCCGTCTTCGAGAAGTGATTACCAGTTGCAAAGACCCGCGATTATGACGAACGGTTATGGTGCTGTGCCGCCGTCGACCTCCCGGAGGCTGTCTCTGCCGGGCGGCGGGCTGCAGACGCCGCCGAAGCCGTCGGCGACCTTCCACGGGCTGGCCGGCCTGACGGGCGCGCACCCCGCGCTGGGCGCGCCCGGCACGCCGAGCACGCCGGCCGCCGTGCGAGAAGCGGTCAGGCACCTGCTCCAGCAGCCCAGAAATGGATTCCCCATTATGGACCACAAACTCTCCCTGTTCATCGACATTTTGGACGCACAGGAGAGATTTTCTCAGGTGACGTGTCGTTTTTAATCCGCACCCTACTAACTGCGAATGATAAATTGAAAATCTAAAATCTAAACAACAATCTACAAATGGAGTGAATCCACGAACAACGCTGATCCGGATTTCGTATCGCGGACATAAAAATATATTTCTCGTAGCATTTATCTCCGAAACATATTCTCAAAGTAAAGAAACAATTCGAACGATTTGTATGCCGCTCGTATAAATACGTGTGAACCGCGGCAGAATAGCCTTAATGATGTTAAAGATATTCAGTGATTACGTCAACATAAATATTGCAGTTCAGAAACATCGGTCCAACTTTTGTCGGATGTGAAAATATGAAGGTTTAAAAACAACATAAGAGCGCGCCGGCTGAAGTTCTCGGCTCGCGAGCGGCGGTTGTTTAACATTCCCTTACATGTGTTCTGGGGCATGTCGATCTCTCTATCTGAACGGGCGTATGTTAAAATATTCCTGAACTCCCTCAATGTTACGTTACGTTACTTAAATATAGCGAATGTTTCCGTTTGAAATGTTTTCGGACACTTCGTCATTTGTCGACGCCCGTGAGAGGATTCCATTTTTACTTTTAGCTCGGAGAGCTATTCCTGGTTCCATTAGCGTAGTTGCTTATATTAATTTAACGACTTATTTATATTTCGTAGTTCAAAGGGGGAAAGTGGTTTCTTAAAACGAAACTTTATCATAAATATTTTTTAAAAGTCATACAGAAACTTTTAAAAATAATATATAATATTATGAGAGAAATATTGATTTGTTCAATATATCCTTATCGGCCTCATTACATTTACGTTATGTTTGAGTATTTAAATATTAAATATACCTTCATTATAAGGGACGGTAGAAAATCAAATGAAGCAGATAATTCATCCATTTTACTCTACAAATTATAACTTTAGCATAAGTTATTTTCAATTAAGCCTCTCACTCTTATTAATAATAACGAGAGATGTTTTTGTGGTCTACAAAATCATAATATACATTTTGGGTCTATTATCGTTGTCTAAGTCTAGAACTCGGCCGAATGTAACCGTCGCTCGAAAGTAATTTCTCGCGGAATAACCGAACTTCTATCTGTGATAATAGATCGATCGTAATCGCCCCGCCGGGGCTGGATCCATTAATATTGTTATTAATAAGTAATAAATCAGGAGGTTTTCAAATACATAAAAACAATATCGTACAAAGTAAGCATGAATCATTTTCGCGAATAGTGAATGTTTTTTTGCTGACGTTTGCTCTCCCTCGAGTCGGTTTTTTCACAAAACTCGCGAAGATATTGAATACTATTTGGATGGTGTGTTCATGTCTAGTCGTCATATAATACATATCGCTACCTTTGGGTAGAAATATCGTATAAACCATTTTGGCCAAATTGAGTTATTTATACCATTTTTCTCAGATTTTTTTTTCTCTATCGATATGTATATTCGAAATGGCGTAATTCGCACAAAAGTGGTTAATACGACTCAGAAATTTTCGTTCATAGCCTCTTAAAAAAGCTAATCTATGATTATAAATTGGTTTTTAATACAAAAAAAATCTACATCAATGGGTTTTTACGACAAAAATGTATATACGACCCATGCAGTTTTTTTTAAGTACATTTTTATGGGGTGTATTAACCAAGAATCGAGTTTTTCTTAGACGTCAATCCAAGCTAACTTTTAAGCTGAAGAACATACATAGGTTTTGACTATTTATCCTTGTTCATTTGCAAATTGTAAGAAACTTTCTAATAGAACATTTTTTATAACTTCAAAAATAAAAAAATATATGATTTTTTTGCAAAACAAAACGTTTTTCGGCTCTCCTGAAAAGTCAGGTTTTGGTTTATACGACCTTTCTACCCAAAGGTAGCGATATATGATATCGCTACCCTTCGACCGGCCACGACTCTGATAAAGTAAAGCCTCTTTGTTCATTAACATTGCAACAGCGATCATGGAAAGTAAAATTCTACATACATTTATTTATGTACTGTTTATTGACTGATGGCTATTGCGCACAATGATCGTAGTAACAAATAGAAATATCAGTACAAGAGAATCTGATGAAGTAGAACTAGAGCTGGCCTCTGCTCGTAAGGCAGGCGCGCGCGTGACCGTCTGTTTGGCTTCCGATAGCCGCGTGTGTCAATTATACCCATCATTATATTATTATTATTATCATCATCTGAAAAAACCCTATAAAACCCCAATTCCACCAAACTTGTATCTGTGAAAGCTATAAATTTAATCCCTATTTACGCCTATGTCCGCAAATTCGCGTTAGTGTTTGATTTATAGTTATTACTTTCAAGCGTGCGGTAGACGCGCGCGGAAAACGAGGCGTGCCGACCATGTTAAGGTGACGTATTTGCGAGGAACGAACACACTGCCACAGGACAGCCACACGAGCTGTGTATGGAGGATGTTTTTCAACCTTCCTAGTGCCTCTCTGGATCCGGGTTTCCTCTCGTATTGTATCGAGGTTGATCAAGACTGCACTCGGGTACCGCATTTGCCGCTGAGCAGTCCGGGAGAAGCACTTACATAGTAATATGTACGTGAGACGTTCGCCGGCGGATTTTGAAATCCTTTTACCCGAACAACAGAATATCCCGTTTATTTTTGGTTCTTTGTGGAATTTACATGTTTGTTGCCTCCCTGTTGTAAAATATCGGACGAATTTCGGTCGTTTAGAAATAAAAGGGAAGAAACGCGAAGGAACACTTTTAAGGATATTTTGAGAGAGTCGCCAAAAAAGAAATTCAAAGAAATTGGGTGAATATGCAGTCTCTATAATGCAGAACATGAACATAAACGATAACAGTATAACGAAAGACTAGAATGGCGTGGAAGTTTACGAGCTACACACGTCACTTAACATTTAATATGCTAACAGGCGATTATAACGAAAACGTTTCAAAAAATTGTCTGAATCTACCCTTAGCGGCAAAAACAATAATTCAAAGGGTTCAAGAAAGGGTCCAATTATTTCACCATTCCCTAGTTTATTGGTGCTATAATACATTTCTAGAATCTAATGCCTCCG
The DNA here is from genome assembly GCA_018244895.1 of Myscelus amystis hages. NCBI lineage: Eukaryota > Metazoa > Arthropoda > Insecta > Lepidoptera > Hesperiidae > Myscelus > Myscelus amystis. The sequence goes on along the minus strand of DWQT01002420.1, from coordinate 5,190 downwards.
TCCGGATTCAGGGCACACAAGTTTTTGCGTCCAGCCCAACGTTTGAAACATACGTACATATGTATATACACGCATGTTGTGGAATAAGAAAGTAAAAGTAACAGATTTGGACAAGTGGGACAAGAGGAGACACGGGGCGACGTCTCTGGCTGCTTTGTCGTTATATAGAGAAATGTGGTTGTAGATCAGTGATTATTTATTTATTTATTTATTTATTAGGTCAGCCAACAATTGTTACACGAGTACTTACTTAGATATACACAATAAGGCAAACACAACATGCATAATAATAATAAGGCTATGTTGATGCAGTGGGTAACAAAAATAAAATAAAAAAAGACGATAAAATAATAATGAGACAAGTTACAAATTAGCGAAGTTAGCGTTACATTAACCTAAGGATAACATTATTATCGTTCGATATGTGAACAGTCTTCTCCCTAATAAGAAGCGGTCTCTACTTGATTTGTGACGACCGTATTGTATACTTTATTGTTATTGTACGAGTTATTAATATATGTATCTACAGAACGACATTATCAGCAATACAATGAACGAAGCACCCGCGAAGGGCGCCCCACTACCGTCCGTCAGGCTCGCTCTGTGTTAATATTATTTTTCGATATGACATTTTATTTTCCTCTAACAGTGGCTGTAACGTTACATTCGCTCGTTACTTACCTAACACTTCGTGTGAATGTAGAAATATATCCACGAGTTCTACTTGTAATTGATTAATAACAATATTTGTTCTCTGTTGGGTTGTTCACTAGAACAATACTAACAACATTTCGAACAATGCCATACACGGCTTTAGATTCAGAGTCAGGTAAGCGAATGCTTCCGTTGTGGTGAGCCGATGGCCGATGAATATACGTACATACATATAAAATATGATACCGATGTATGTAGATATCTATATTACACCTAGACACAGAAGTAATCAATGTGCTCATAAACAGCTTCGATAATAATAATATACTCATCGAAAGAAAGTGATTTAAATCTTCTCTACAAATACCTCTCAAGATCGCGGTGTAAGTTTAATATAAAATGACAATTGTGTATTCTGTATTGTATTTGAAAATTTGAAAACAAATTAAAGGGGAATCACAAAGTTTAAACCGACATAAATCCCGTCATAAACTTAAGGGCGGCTCTCCTTCTTCCGCTTACAGATAATGCAAATCTACAGTTGAACTTCAAGTCTTGCCAAGTTTCTCTCGCTGCTCCCGAATTTATCGTACCTACACATTTGTATGTATTTAATAGACCGAGGCGGACCAGAATTAGCCTCGGACTTCGCTGCGCCTCGTCCCAAATGTATAAAGAATAGGGCTACGATAAGACTTAATAAATCCACAAATTCGCCTTCGAGATTACATAGGAAGTGCTGACGTACCTAAACTGCGATTGTTTGTAGTTCGCAAATTAATTTAAATTGGATATTTGAGGATTCTTAACAAATATTCCATGGTGTTGTTCACTAGGACTGACATTAATTTATCTTTTGCAAGAAAACGCGCTGATCTGATGTTTAGGGGCAAAATAGGCGCCGATCGCGGCCACGGTTCGCATTTGACATGTCGTTTTGCGGCGAGCCTCCGCTCCGGGCTACGGGCGGCTCGCATGATGCGCACAAGCCTTTATTTAATAGGCTGAGGCGTTGATGCCGAAAATTAGCCGCGGGCTTTCCTCCGCACCTTCCAACACACGCGCGTGGGCGCGATATTTATGGAAAAATATGTATAGGTATGTGAAGTGGCGCGCTCGGTGCAAATTAAGTACAAATAAAGTGTCGGACGGTATGTTGCTGTCTGCAGTTGGATCTTGTTGTAACGCTGAATATTCTTAATAAAAAGGTGTGCTCATTAAACAGTTACATATACAATTATCATGTCCTGAGTGAATTTCTGTTAATTTTAACTTTATTCATAAAGAATATATTAAACTAACAATAAAATAAAATATATGCGATGTATTTTATTCAACGACGATAGTATTAAAGGGGAATAGAAAATATTATGATTACATTAAAGTTACCAGTGAAACATACATTTTATCAACACGGCTGTAATAGTATGCTGTGGTTATGAAAATAATGAAAATCCACCTCCACAAAGCCTCCCATTAAAAAATATCATTCTGAAACAGTCACTGTAAGTAACGTGGAGTGGTAGGGTGACCCTGATATATACCGGTGTAGGACATTCCCGACGTGCGTTTTCACTTGAAGATTAAAAATGTACATATAAAAAAATTAATATAAATTTCAGAAATTGCAATAAATGTGTTAATTTTTTTTACAGCACTTATTCAAGTGAATTAAAGCAAGTAGAAATAAAGTGAACAATTCCACCAGCGCTGGACGCATTCAGGCCAGTGATGGCTGTTTGATTTTAGACTGATTGTAACTGCCTGCATGGAAGTGTTACAGAATTTTTACCTCTTGAAATTATCATTTTTGAATTTTTCATTCACCACTTTCATTTTCTATGCTTTAACCCTTTCGCCGCTATGAGACCCCAAGACGAGACGTAAAAAAATTAAGCTCAGTAAAAAAAAACTTTGTTAATATAAATTGAAAGAGAACTGTCCTTTATATTCTCGAGGCATCGTCCGCGCAACGTCAAACCAGGAGTATTGTTCAAATTTCACGGTGCCTTCTCGACCTCCTTACGGACCTTTGTTTCGATGCGAAATATTCCCCAAATGTTAACGCAAAAGAACTGCTTATTGCGAATAACTGTCATTATTTCAAGCATTTTAGAATATCATGTTTAGAACGAGCGACATCGACTTCAGCATTTTGAACTTTTTAGCGCAATTTTCCCTAAGAATTGGTGTATTTTATTTTGAGAAAAACTGTCATTATTTTGGGATTTGTTTGAGTACTTAATACAAAATAACCGTAATTATTATAAGTCTGTAATTTATCGCAATTCAGGAAATACCTACAATTTATTTGAATGTATATAATATACTTATTTCAGAAATAACCTATCTATAGTGGACATTTAGGCACTTTACAATGAAAGAGAACTGTTTTTGCAATGTGATATTTCAAATTGTTTATTAGTTAAACAAAAGGCTTAAAACTTGTCTACACAACTTTATATAAATCCATCGATGATAATCGTATGGAATTCTAAAGAATATTCAACTACTTCTTTATAATCAAATATGTAAATGTAGTAACGATTTGCGAGTTTCCGAACACAGGGCCCACATTTGCCATCATTTCGACGTCTCTTCTGCGATCTTTTGATATGCTAATATGACAGGCGATAACTTCGTAGCCCCGTAGCTTGTATGCTACGCTACGGCGTAGTACCTACGGGCTACGGGGTGGTTTGAGTTTATTACAAGGTTTAATTGAATGGCGCTGAATAAAATAGAAATTACTAGTACTAGTAATAGTAGTAATAGTAATACTAGTAATCAGTGATCAACATAAGGATTTTCAAAATTAGACCATTCCCAAAACTATCGCTATAGGGATCGTAGCATAGTACGTAGCAAGTAGTAGCTGCTTTACAGAAATATATTACAAATAAACAAAACAATTTCAATGGCTGCGGTGATTCTATGGATTGAATGATTAATTAAACAAGGTAAATTACGTACGTTAAAATGTTGTAATTAAACTCATCTTTTTAGTGTCTTTAACATTGATACATTAATAATGCAAGCAATATATACGTATGTAGTGTATGTATATACTCAAGGTAGCCATTAAAACCGCGGAAGGTGGTCGACATTGGCTGAGAATAGACACGAGAGGACGCCGGGTGCGGGCTAGAATAAGGTCGACGCTTGTTCTACTGTAAGTTAAACCATAGCTATTTATATTATTGTTTCATTTCTTATATGAACTTAAATACGTATCTAATTAAGAATATTTTACTGTAAATTTTTATATTTGACAACACATGAACGTATAGGGAGGTAAAGCACATAAAAGTGTTATCGTTATCTTGTCATTTAAATGCAACAATTGAATGTAATTATCCAATCGGACATATGATATATTTGCTTTGTGGCACTTACTCGTATAAAGATATCGTGCTAATGTGTTCATCGCTCTACTTATACGAATTCAAACTCACCGACTTAGCGGACGGCGCCTGTAATCGCTGGTCTATAATAATATACAATAAATGTGTCAAACGTTGGTATCTTGTTTTGTCGTGTTTATTTTCCAATTTGTCGCATGTGGGGTTGCGACAATTAACGGAGAGGACACTGCCTTTTACTGCACAATGCGAAAACGAAACAAAAATGGCGGGCGCGTGCCTGCTTGCCACTCTGTTGTTTTTTAGTTTGTTTGTCCGCAAAGTCTGTGCTGGATTTCGGGAAAAATACTGTTTTTACATTTCAGAACTTTTTCCGAACTGTTCCTGAGCCGTTTGTTGAAAATATGGGTTGCGGGTGAAAAGGCTTAAATTCGCTTCCGATAAGGTTTATCGACTGTCTGATGAAAATAACTACGTATGCATCCGTAGAGTTCTATATAATGTTTAATCGGCCTTAATGTGGCCACTAGCGGTCACATGGTTACACATACATGAGTCCTACCCCGGCGTCGTTCGACACAGTAGATCGTTAGCGAGCTCCAACCGCGTCAGGACCGCGTATGCTTCTCAAACTTTTAGCGATCGAGACAGAGATAGTCAAAAGATTAAATTCAATAGCGCGAATAAGTTTTACGTTTAAACTATTTCAAATGAAGTTAGTTGCGAGTTTCGTTCCAGTTGCAATGACATTAATTGCAATAACTCACTGCGAGCCAAATCGTACCGTTTCCAACTTTGTTAATTGCGCTGTTCACATATTGCTTACGTCACATTTATGTCCATGTATAGCTCCTATGTATTACTTATACACACACCGAGTCTTTTGGCTTGTTTGACTTTCATGAAAGTATTTTGCGTCCTTTATCCGTTATCGAAGTTTATTTGTATCCTTGTTGCTTGTGAATAAATAAATAAATGAAAATCCCTATTCACAACCCTCGTGTTCATGCATTACTAGCTGACCCAGAAAAATAAAAACAAAAGATTTCGTCAAAATATTAAAAAAAAAATTACGGGTGAACTACCCTAATCACTTTGGGGTATGAAAAATAGATGTTGGCCGATTCTCAGACCTACTGAATATGCTCACAAAATTTCATGAGAATCGGTCAAG
>DWQT01002419.1:0-14213 GCA_018244895.1 Myscelus amystis hages | reverse complement strand
CGTTTAATTTACCAAAAAAGTTATATAATTCTAAAATAAAAGTAGCCTAAGTTACTTCTTGTTACATCAGCTATCTGCCAGTGAAAGTCCCATCAATCCGGTCCAGCCGTTCCATAGTTTAGTGGGAACAAACAGACAGGCAAACATTGTGAAAAATGTTATTTCGGTCTGCTAAGCGCAATATGCCACTATCTTAAATATTTCAAACCTCTTTTTCAGTGGTAATTACTTAGAGCAAGGAGTTGAGAGAATTGTAGATCAAGTGGTGAATCCGAAAGTGGCTTCTGTCTTCATCCCTCAAGTGGAAGATTTGGTATACAACTACTTAGGGATCACAAGAAAGAAAGCTGTGTCTAGCGCTGAGACGTCAAATGAAAAAATTGAAGATCTTCTTCCAACTGATTTAGAAGCTGTAAGCCCTGGTTCGGTTAAAAGCAATGAGGACAAAAATGAGTCTGTCGATATGGACACAACATTTACCGATGAATCGAAAATGGACATTGATCAAGAAGAATCACCAAAAGTTGAACCGAAAGAAGAAAATGTTGCCGCTTCGCAAGCTGTAGAAATAGAAAAAACTGAAACTGAATTAAGTATCAAAATGAGTAGTATGACTACGACAAGTACAGTCGATTCTGATAATGATAAAAATAGTATTCCTCTACCCGCTGATGAAATTAAGCCTGAAAATATTCCATCGCCCCAAGATAACCCGCCAAAAGTTAATTTAGAAAAAATTGAATTACCAAAAGAAATAGCATCTAACGATATTCCACTACCTGATGAGATTCCTAAAGATGCGAAAGAGGAGTATTTTAAAAATTTGAATAGTGACGAAGATGAATCAAGTTCCGATAGTTCTATTAGAAGGAATATGTCTCCGTTGACGCCCATTAGGAATTTTAACAATGAAAACTCATGCGACGCTCAACAAGCATTCGAACAGGATTCAACCGATACTAAAACTGGCGAAAAATTGGAACCAAGCACATTCAGATTTGCAATAGACGTTAAAACTCCAGAGAATATGCCAGATGCTGTTAAAATTGAGAAAAAAGATAAAGAACAAATTGGCTTATCGTATCAATTCAACAATCAAATGAATATTAATAATTATAATACGCCTCTTTACGATGACAGTTCAAATAGTAATAATTTGCAAATCGACTACGAGAGTGACGCTAACAGTAAGGTAAATATAGAGCTTAAAATTATGGAGGAGCAGAGCATGGAAGAAAACAAAAAAGAACGGAAGGCTGAGGAAAAAAAGCCTTATCATAAAAGCTCTCATCGGTCTAGAGATTCTAGTAAAAATTCAAGCAGTAAAGATAAAAGATCAGATTCAAAAGTATCTAGTTCCAGGGATAGTAGCAGACAAGATAAAAAGTCGTCAAAAGATGAACATAAAACCAAATCGAGTCACAAAGACAGATCAAGTGACAGAAGCGGTAGAAAAGATTCTGACAAAAAAGAAAGGGAATCTTCTAAACACAGAAGTTCTCACAGATCTTCCAGTCATAAAGATTCTAAATCCCACAAAAGTTCTAGTTCTAATCAACGCCATTCGAGCAAACATTCGGAAGAGAAAAAAACATCTTCGTCATCAAGTCACAGAGAAAAATCGGAAAAACCATCAGAAAAAAGCTCTGAAAAGAACTCAAAAGACAGATCTTCTAAAGATTCAAGGTCAAGTTCGCATCGGTCAGAGAAAGATAGAAAGAGTAGTAGCAGTAAGAGTTCTTCAAAACAAAGCGAGAAAGATAAAGACAAAAAGAGTAAAAAGGAAATTGATGATCATTATAGTCATTCGGGCAGGGGCAACTTTAACAGGCGATCAACAGATAGAGATTCTAACGATGGTAGTTCGTCTTCTAAAGGTTCTCAAAATCCGTCCAGTTCAAAGTCATCTACCAGTCAGAAGGACAGCAAAGGTAGTTGTTCGAAATCAGACAACACTTCTCCGAGCGGAGACTCAACTAGTCCTAGTGATAAGGATCAAGTTGCACAAGAAACTATGAAAACAAAATCAGATGTGATTCAGCCGAAACCAATCGTGAGAATTGATACCAGATTGGAACTTCCGATGGCTTCCCCGCCTCGTTTGCCCTTTGTTCCGGACGTAACGTTAAAAAAGCCAAAGATTGCCGCAAATTTAGAAGAGGCCAAAAAATTAATGAAAATGCGTCGATTTCTAGACGAAGAACAGAAACGAATGAACCAAGAAGCAGCGTTACTTCTGGAGTTCCAGGCGAATGTTAGGCCCAGTTTAAGCCAAGTCTACTCGAGTATTCCAGGCCCGGAGCTAGAATTTGCCTGTGTTATTAACAATGAACAAGTGTTACAAAATAATTCCATCACTTGCGATGTTCCCGCGAAACGGGACGAAAGTATTAGGATCTCAAATCCAACAAATGCTCTATTGGCTGTCATTAATGCGCAGAAGATTGAGGATATCACTGATATTAATTCGGAGATATCCAACCTTACCGTGAGCAACGATTCAAAGGATAGCGACGAAGATACCAGGGATGGTACTGAAATTCTAGAAACGGAAGCAAGCGGAGAAATAGGATCAGAAGAAGAAGCAGATATAATTACGATACAAACAGATGACGTTGTTGATACAGACAACATCGCCGAAGTTCGGGTACCCGATGTTGGACAAGAAATTAAAGAAGTAATTGTGATAGAAGACGATTCACGGGCAAAATCTAACAATGACGACACATATTCTATACATGAAATAAATTCAGATGTTGAAGAAGATAACTGTGAGGCGGATAACGAGAAAAGCACGGAATACTTCGAAATTACCGTCATCGCAGAGGAATTGTCGGAGAGCGAGGAAACGCAGACCACTGTTATGAACAAACTTCAAAAGTGTAATAACTTAGTTATAAGCAATCACGACAAAACCACTAATGATGTTGAAACACTTCTGAATAACAACAATACATTTAGTAAAAAAACAAAAGATATTAAGGAAAGGGATATACCAATTGATGAACAAGAGTTGAAATATTTCTCTGTGGCCGAAAAAAATACGGCTAAATCGCAAAGTGATAGATTCGGTGAATTTTTGAAAACATACACGGAAACGCTTGCAAATAACAAAATATATCTGATCAACTGTGACACATACGAAGAGAGTATTGTTAGGGAAGTGTTGGAAACGATCGGCAGTTTTAAAATAGTGAATTACCATAAGAACGGACATTTGAAATTACCTAATACAAAGAGTATTGTGAAAAACGTCAACGTAGCTTCGGAGCTTTCGCTGCCTTTCGATAACAATGAATTCGAAGTAGCTGCGAACGAATTGGAGATGGATTTGAAAGCATCAAGACCGACTGTGCTCAGTCCGGCCAAATCGGAATGCTCCTTCGACCTGTCAAACGACTATGACGCTAAAATCAACGAAATGATGAGCAACGCATCCAGGCAACAGATAATGGAAATAATTCTCGGTAATGCGCTGTCTAATGATTCGGCGAACGATTTGCCGAAAATCGATTACATCACAGAATGCAACATTGATAGTGAAGAGACGAATCTCAAGAGGAAGCTGAGTGATGTGGAAACTACTGTGAACAACAATAGACCGGTTCTCACGCCGAAGAAAATACGGAAAACTAGCACATCGGATCAGATCACCTCTACTACGCAGGGTGAGTTGTTTTATCTCTTGAAAACATTATTTTGCCTTGTTTTAAGACAATACGCTGATGCCTTGGTGCTGTTATATGTAATCTATGTGGTAGAGCAATATTTTTGATTTGAAGTAACCATTTGTATGTTGTCCAAAAATCAGACACTGTGTTTCCATTATTATTTCATCATACCAGTCTCTCACGTGTAGGCATGTTAAACCTAAATGCCAAATATTTTTATCCGTACAGAAATGTCCCTCTCAGCTTACACGATTTCAAGAAATACCACTAGTAATGGCCAATATTTCTCGAAATAACCACCTTCTCTCTCAAATGTTGGCAAGTTTAGAATATCACACAAAAGATACGGCATATAAATGTGCATCCACATAATCCATGCACATAATCAGTAAAAACCACGTAGGTACCTTTAAAAAAAACGCCATCTCAATATAATCATGGTAATAATGAAAAATATATTCGATCTCAACAATTTTCAGAGAGCGAAGAACCCCCGGGTGCGTTACAGAACAGCACTCGGTCCAAATATCTAGGAAGGGCTCGCAGGGTGGGCTTGCCGAAGCCACGTAAATCTGGTAAGTCATGAATGTCAATGAAATAAATCCTGTTGAAAAATGATTCTGTTTTATTCACTATGATTTTCCACAAATTCATTGGTATTTAGTTAGGTGGAGTCTTATAAAACCTATGCCGAACTCAGTGTGGGGAATGAATTGAGACTAACCAACTTAGTACTAGTCTTCTGCTTTGAAAAATAGACTCCAGATAACATTTAATCATTTAATCATATCCCTAGTGTGTCCCTCTACGTATATAACAATAAAATACTATTTCACCTTCCACTCCTGACACTGGTATGCATAGAGAATAATGCACGAGGACTCCATTGCATTCAAAATCAGAATTGTCTATGACAGCTGTCACTGTCATTATGCTACAGTCGCATTTCTAAAAAAAAAAAATCAATATGTGGCAACACTTATATATATTATTTGTTCATTTGCTGCAATAAACGATTGCTCCTTAAACTTAAAGACTTATTATACTTTATAAATTGTCCCGTGAACATGCGAATATATTATTAATTCACATTTCAGATCAACCTAACAGTCCATCCAGTGACAAATCAGTGGAGAATTATGAACATAACAATAAAGACGCGACCGTCCTCGCGCCGACGCCCAACGGCAAAATCAAAACGCCACAGAGAAACAAAATACAGAGGTACGACACCTCTGATCTCTACAAACCGAAATTGCACTATCTCTCTCGAAGGAATAACATAAGTTAAGCGATAGCCAACCTGATTATGATATATTATGTTTGATTCTGTTATATGTTGCCGAATCATTTGGCACATGTCAGTCGATTAAGATGAAAGTTTGATTTTCAATGACTGTCTTATATCTAGAGTCTATGACATTAGTAACATCATATCCAAAGTAGGACAAGTTTTTGCTTAATTTTTAAAATTTTTTCAATCAGTACAAATTCGAAACGGTAATATTCAGACGCTTGTAGTAGCATTAAAAAGAAATTGTTTGCGTGCTAAAATTGGTTGATTGCAATAGAACTCATCTGAACCAATTCATAATGGAGCATTGTGGTGAAAATTGCATTTGCATCTCGTTCCGGCGACTGACCCGTGCCAACTGATGTGTCATACGAATGCCACTAAAATCGTTGTTAAATACAGAGTCGATTCGACTTGCAGCTATTTCCTTCACACTCATATCGTATTTGTATATTTGTCTCTTTCGTTAACTCAATATATTATGCACTTGTCCTGACCATTATATACTTCTAGTTTAAACGAAGTCTTAGCTACGTTGTTTGACGTTTGTGTAGCCAAAACTTGTCTATGGTTGTTCGGACTGTACTTGTCTACGGGAGGTATTGTCTCCTATTCAGAGTCCTATAATGGAGTTAAGCGACGTTTTCCTATGTGATTAGTTTTCATTTTTGGTCTGTCATTGGTACTGTGAATTTTTTTGTATAAATTTGCAATATAATTCATGTGAAAATAAAAATATTTATTTTTCACCGTTGGCAACACTTGATATTTTTTATTGTTAATAATGAGAATAAAATATAATTTTGATTATACAGAATGTATTCAGATCAATTATTATATAGATGTAGTTTTAGGTGAAGAATATAGTGTTTCTGCGTTAGAATTTTAGTGAAAATTTTGAGAATTATTTATTACATTACCTACCAATCCGTATGTTTAAGTAGAACTCAATTTTGATCGTCTATTGGAATGTATGATATATGAATTATATTTCATAAAAAACATAAATGTTATAACAATGGACGACTTGAAATTGTTATTTTTCACTGTTACTTGTATGCTACTGTTTCATCGGGTACAAATTATATGCAACATGGAGAGTGAGGTCAGTATTGCTGGCGTTCAGTCATAAAAATGATCTCACACAGGCGATACAAAGCAAAGCTTCATTATTTATGAATGACATTTCAATAGCTTGCTTGCTTATGGTCTGATTGTGGCCTTGGAAGCGCTGTTCAGTACTAGGCCGTAGATAAAATAGCCTTGAGACCTGTGCTTTATAGGGTTCCTAAGTTTTATTCCTCGGGGAAACGTAGAATATTCTTCCTACAATGCGCCCAACAGTGTGTCACGTTGCTGCCATGCAGCAAATTATGATGGAGCACGTTAGACAGCCGATGGAGAGTAGCATTACATGACGTGTACATTGAAATTTTTAAAAAGTATATGAATAGTTTCTTATTCTACTTTAAGAAATGAGCATCCGTGACAGCCTTTCATTTATTGGTCTGTAGTTATAATTTAACTGTATAAAATAATAAATTAATATTTTCTCTCTAAAGGTAAACTTGTACAAAAAATAATACACCTATTATGAATTGTATTGATATGGTAACATTACATAATACACTTTAAATTGCATCGTAAATTGAATTTGCAACTGAGCAATAGTGAAATTATTAATTTCCCATAGACTCTGTTCCAAGACAATCGTAAGTCTTGACAAACAAACAGACGAGTCTTTTGATGGTGAGTGGTCATTGTTGCCAAAGGACAGGGGGCGCCACCGGAGGTCAGTGTTGCCAGCCACAAATAATCGTCATTACAAGGGTGTAATAGTTTTAAATGTAAATAGCACTTTTGATTCGTACTTTAAAAATATCGACATATATTTATAATAAGCCTTCTATGAATGTTGACTTGACGGGATTCTGAATATTTTGTATTTAACATAGTTTGTATCAAACGATAATCATATAACGTATGGTAATAATTGGTCACATTTATGGTAAGCATTTGTAAAAGTGTGAATTCGTGTTCTATGCAATAAATAGCTACTGTAAGAGTCTCACAAAAGGGCGATATTGAAAGAAGTTAACCATTGCGAAGGCACGCTAAAAGTTATTGTATGCTATCGTATAGCTACCGATGAACAGAGAAACAAATGTAACAGTAAATTAAATTGTTTGAGCGTATGTACAAATTTTATTAGTGATTTAGCGATGTACGGATTATTTAGAGACTAGGTGGTTAGTACAATGAGTCATACTTCACAGCGATGGATAATACACGGTTTCCATAAACACAGACTGGCAGTGTTTTGTCCCTTTCTATAGTAACTCAAATGTGAAAAACATGAAGCTCAAGTTAAGAGTAAATATGCGAGTATTTTGAACATTCTGATGATAATAGACGAGGTAATGGAAATTGACAACAGCTTTCATTGCAGAAATGTTCAGTCTGCCTTTTATAAAGAATAGTCGGTGTGATTTTTCAAAATTTCGTAACCCAATGGAACGCTGCAAGATGATTTCAGTCATAAGTGCCCCTCAGGATCTAATTCCGAAGTATCCATAAGCTAGGAAATCGTAAAAGGTAGATACATTTTAAATTTAGAACGTTAGTAAAACGAGGGAGTGACGTCGGTTTGGGGACTCCCCCAAACAACGTTACACCCAAGGAGGCTGATTTAAAAAACGAACGTTAATTTCCAATACATTAGTGATATGAACTTAAAATAACACGATTTGCGTATTGCTACTTGGCTAAAATGATGGAAGCCGAGCCGCATGCACGCGCGTGAATTAAAACATTAACATTGTCGCTGGCAGACTGTTAGTTCATTGACCTCGACGTCTGATAATGAAGCTCTTATACATATATATGTAATGTATGTATGTATATACATAGATTAAAACGTCTTTATGTCCTATTCGGTCTGATATGTTATGTAAGATATGGTCGAATTAACGTTTCATTAAACACAATACGGGTGTAAATGTCTATGCTTCCGTTTCATCCAGATTCGTCACCGATATTAAATATACCCAATACTTAGATCCTATTCTGTGTAGTCCGCTTTATATAATAAATAGTTAATATAACACTGTTATAGTTATTAAAAGTAATGTTTTATTTAATAAATATTATATATATGAATGTGGTTTTAATTTATTAATCAATTGATTTTTACAGGGAATTTCTGTCGCAATTTACAATATAAATGATATTATTTATTACACGACTCCGTAATAAGCTCATTAACATTAATATTGAGCGTACATGTTACCTTAGCATAAGTGCCTGTTTTGTTAGTATTACTATTTAAATGCTTCAATTATTTTATCAACCTTTATTATCAAAAGTGTTTAAGTGTATAAATATACGATATATCTGTAAGATACTTGATGCAATATAGAATTTGTTTAACTTTATTAAAATGTTAACTTAGCAAAGTATGACCTTGTATCTGCAAGTAGGGCCGTTACGCAATAAATTGGAAAAAGGCCCCCTCTATGTAGCTATGGTATTGCCACACCATATCTGTATCTGTCAGCAGGGATGTGAGATTAGTGGAAAATAATCGATTAAATAAGATTTTCTGTATACAAAATTAATCGACTTATGAAAAATCGCTTAATACCCAAAATAATCGATTTTTTTTATATCAAAGTACACTTACTTTTCATAATACAATAATAAACCTAAAAGATTCATATTAACAATTTAGCAGAATAAACACGAAATAAAATTATATGAATGCCTAAATAAAAGAAATGGTCAAAACTAAAAATCAAAGGTTCCAACTCGAAAAAAAATCGAAAGGAAAAATTTTTGTAGAAATAATCGATTTAAAAAAAGAAAAAAAGATTTATGTTTATAGATATATATTTAAGATTCGATTATAAGAAAATAATAATCGATTTTTCTAAAAATCGATTATTTTTTAACATCCCTGTCTGTCAGGTGCGCTTAATAATTTGAATTTGGATCTGCCAAATTTAAATATAGAAATGGAAGTTTTAACGGCTATCCCTCGCAAAGCAACCTTGCCTCATCAAACTGCTTACTTCCAAAATCGAATACTTAACAATACAAATGCAATAAGTATGATTAAGAAACTGAAATGGATGAGGTTCTCTTTGTTTAAGTCATTAGTATACTGACCGTCGAGATGCCAGCTTGGGGTTCGTTTGCTACCGATGAATGCTAATACTGAACAGGAATTATTTCATTCTGCTTCACGTCTAGCCTGTCTCCGAAGCAGGAATGCGCTAGTAAAAAATAGGTACATATAAGTATTGCACAGTAAGAGCGTACTGCAGCCCGAAGGCAATATATTTATTATATTTGGATTTGTGCCGCTCCTCCACAGTCCGTTTTAAACGCTCGTTCCTACCGCATGCGTGTAAGATGTGGAATGAATTTCTATCTGAGGCTTTCTCAGAGCGCTGACTTGGGACTCTTCAAGAAAGGCGTGAACAGATCTCTCCAACTCTCCAAACCAACAAGGCGGCGGCAAATCATCTGGTGTTGCACATGTCCATAGGCGACCGTGACCACTTACCATCAGGTGGCCCCTCTGCCTTTTTGATGGACTGAATTATTTAAACAAAAAAAAAAGATTAAAAACAAGTACATTAAGAATAAAAACAAGATTCCAAAGCATAAGAAATGATCACAATTAATAGTCAAAGACAGAAAAATAACTTTATTAAAAAAAAACAATACCATTTGACATAATTTCGTTTTAAATACGTCGCGATGAAACTAATGAACGATAAATAATTACGCTACATGGAAATAATTTAATCTGTGTCTCGATGAATCTGCTCTGTTATGGGCTATAATGAAAATATCCACACAGTGATCGAATCATGTACCAACCACTGTCATTGAATAGGACCCAATAGAATCCACCAAATAAGTCTGTTGTTACGCTCAATGTAATAATTGAATGCTAAAGTTTTATTTTTTACACTTCCATTTTTACATAATTATGCGTAACTGGCAGCAAGATAGAAAAGAGTACTATAAACACAATTCCCAGAGCAGAAATTTAAAATGCATTAAAAAAAATTTAATTCACTAATAAATTACATTGACACGATCAATGACATAATACTTCAATTAATTTCAATAAATCCATAACAATTATAATTAAAAACAAAATTTGCCTAAGAAAGGAGAAATTAAAAAATCACATCAAAATTACAAATGTTTAAAAGTCGTAGTTCAATAAAGTCGTAGTCAAAAACAATTATGCAAAGGTAATTTTTTGTCAGTATAACTGTTTAGCTTGTGATGCGAAGATCATAATATTCTTTAACCAGGTTCCTTCAGCCAGGTTATAGCACTAACCTTACATTGACCTGGAGTAACTTAAGCACAAATATGATTTTTGTACAATAAAAGGTTTCCATCACCACTGCATAGTTCGACATCAGTATGAAAGGTGGAGCGAGGTTATGAGATTGTTTCAATTGCATAATATACACTTTTCCTCCACACTGGGGAGTACAGTCTATACGTAACACCACTCATATAACAGTTATTATGTACCTACTGGCATTTTCTGTACTGTTTTTTTTTGTAGTAAGTCCTTTTATCAATGGAGATAAACTAAACCAAGTGTAGTGTGGCAAAAACCAATTTTGCTTGCTTGAAGAAGATCTGTTGTCAATAAAAAAAAGCCATTTAAACACTAACTTTAAAAATCATGAGAATTTTACTGTAGGTTTTTAACTATACTCGTAGCACTTACTGTCATGATACACCGAAAGATCTAAATGTGGATTATAAATAAATATTGAGCAATATTGTGCAACACAAGAAAAATTATTTCATGACACAAGATTATTAAATAAATAGAACAATATAGGAATAATAGTACTGGACTATAAGAGTATACTTGAAAAGTCTTGTTTTTATCGCCAGCCAGTTCTATAACTTAAGAATATATCACATCATAATTTAAAGTCAATTTTAAAATAGGAAAAGTTAAAAAAAAGTTTCATATTCTATTATGTTCAAACAAACAGTGGTGATGTCAATAGGAGGGTCAAATGTCAGTATTGTCATATTTACATGCATATTCCATCTTTTTTTACATGATAGGCTAATATTTGGCTATGATAACACCACGTCAACAATTTAACTATTGGATCAATATGGCATAATTAATACTTTTACTTAATGTTATCTACTTAATGGATGCCAGGTGCAAAGGCATTTTTTAAATCCTCATTTTTAGATCTAGTTCTGAGCGGACTGTTTCTGTAGCCCTGCTGGGTCCATAACTGGGGTTTGCTTCTTGACCATACCTGATAATAGGGTCTTGATCTGAGCGATGGCGCGACCTGGATTCAGACCTTTAGGGCAAGTGTGAGTGCAATTCATGATTGTATGGCAACGGTACACGGAGTATGTGTCCTTAAGTTTGGAGAGACGCTTGGCCGTAGCGTCGTCACGCGAATCAATTATCCATCTATAAGCTTGCATGAGGACTGCCGGGCCAAGGTACTTGTCTCCGTTCCACCAGTAGGACGGACAGCTAGTAGAACAACAAGCGCACAGCACACATTCGTAAAGGCCATCAAGTTTGGCCCGGTCTTCAACATCCTGAAGCAATTGAGTCTCCTTACCCTTTACAGCTTCATTGTCGCGCTGTAGCCAAGGCTCTATGGACTGGTACTGACGGTAGAAATTAGTCAAATCCGGCACCAGATCCTTAACAACGTACATGTGAGGCAGAGGGTAGATTTTTGTGGGTTTAGACAGGTTCTGGTCGATGTGGCTGATGCACGCGAGGGTGTTGGTACCGTCGATGTTCATCGCGCAGGATCCGCACACTCCCTCGCGACAGGACCTCCTGAACGTGAGGGTCGGGTCGATTTCGTTTTTAATCTTCAGTAATGCGTCGAGAACCATCGGCGCGCACTCGTCGAGGTCTATTTGGTAATTCTGAGTATAGGGCTTCTTTTGGGGCTCGTCGGGGTTCCATCGGTAAACGGCGAATGTTTTCACTCTCTTTCCAAGGGCGGATGACGTCGCGAAAGTGCGCAGCTGCCCAAAACTTCCCGAAGTCAATCTCAGTAAAGGCATTATGTAATATTTATAATTACAAATCGGAATATTCCTTTAACTTCCGCTTGACACTTAACAACTAGAGAACTCGGTTAATATTTTGCTAAATATGAGTGGGCGCTGGCGACGCGCCTTTCTAGAAATGTTATTTTTTTCGTGAAGCTAAGCAATACGTTCGACAAGTTAGCTATGTTTCATAGACTAAAATTTTGGTGACAGTTGACGTGTATGTCAAAGTGAAATTAGAATTTTTTTAAATAAAAATTTTATAAAGTTCATCCCTTGAAAAATTTTGTTAAATTCACAAAATAAACCTTAAATATAGTTTAGTAATAGACTGTTATTGAATTCATTTTTTAAAGGAAATTAATAACTTAAAATGTTTAATACAAACTGCAATAAATTCCAATCATGTTAAGCATTCGCTTACTTTAAATAATGGCGGGAATTCTTTGACATTTGATCAGACTCGACAGATTACGGGTTCTGTGAACTTCTTCGGATCACAACGTTTCCAAGACAGATCAAACTTGAACACTGAAACGACATTAATATAAATTTTACCGCATATAGATACAATATTAATTAAGCATATGAATGTGATAGAGAAATACAATGCAAGGTGCATCACCGAATAGTCATACCAGAGAATCACCGAAAACATCCGGTGGCATAAGTAAATCATTGCTAACTCCGTGCAGAAGGGTAGGATTATCAAAAAAGTGGAAACGAGTTGGTTGTTCTCCTTTTATATCTCCACTCTCTACGCAGAATTCAACACCAGAGAGAAAAGATGATAACCAGCCTAGAAAGAGAAAAAAAATAGATGAGAATGAGATTTTGCTAGAAACTGGTAAAACGAATATAGAAAATTTTGCCACAAATGCTAGTTTCAGTACACCACAGCCTGCTCAAAATCCTGATGAAAACAATGACATTACCACCACACCTAGTAGAATTACACAAATACCACGAAAACTATCTAAGAATCTTTCAAGCACTTTAAAAGATCATCAAGAGGAGGATAAAATAGATGAATTAAGTACTAAAAAAACTAATAAAACTTTGTTTGCACTTGAGTGTCCAAAAACTAACTATGTAAAAAACAAAGAGAAGATAATGACTAAAGATAGTAATCAAATATCCGAAGATATGGTATCAAAACCACATAGAACAAGTTCTAAAAATAAAATAAAATCATTTCTAAAAAAACCACCATCAAGAAGTGACTGTAGTTCTGATTTGAAGTGTGAAATTATAATGCCAAAACAAAAAAGTCCAAATAATCTAATTAAAGAATGCATAGTTGTAATTGAAAAGGAAATACTTAAGAAAAGTAATAAACAAACTATGTGTAAGTCTGAAAAAAAATGTGAAGAGGGTGATTCCGACCCTGATGTGCCACTAAGCACAATAAAAAAAGAAAAGGTTGCTATACATAATTCAAATGATGATCTTATGTCTAAATCTGCTAAAGAATTAAGTAGGATTGAAAATCCTGCAGAATCTCAGAGCTCCCAGGAAGACGTAGACAAAAAAACAATTTTAATAAAAAAATCTTATGACAAAGTAACAAACCTTTCAAAAGCGAAATCCACAGGTTCTATTACACAAAAAGATATAGATGACCTTACAGCCCGGATAGAGAGAAAGAAAAAACTGCTCATGGCTAAAGCCATGTCCACAGACACAGAAGAGTTGAGAAACTTAATCAAGAAGTGGCAAAAAGGTTGCCAGGACGCACTGATAGAGTTGCTAGAGTTAATGAAAAAAAAGTTGCCAGATCAACAAAATATGGAGTATTCAGAAATATTGCAAACATTGAGAATCCCACCTGAATTAGTTGGGTACGATGTAGAGAATGATTGCTTTATAACTCCAGATGATACTAATGTACTTTTATCTACATTCAAATTATAGCTCTTGTTTCAATTAAATTAATTATTGTTATAATAAATGTTTTGATTAGTGGGTGGTGAAATATATATGGTTTCGGTCAACCTAACCCATACATAATAATAATAATAATCTTAGGACAATTCCACACATGGCTGTCTGATTCCAAATTAGGTCATTTATTGCCCGTGCTATGGTAACCAGACAGCTGATATACCTACATATATACATATTGTATAATACTTATATAGATATTTTTATTACGA
>DWQT01002418.1:0-14214 GCA_018244895.1 Myscelus amystis hages | reverse complement strand
ATAAATGTCAATGGCGGTACTAATTGGTCTTGCAATAAAGTCGGTTGAGTTCCTGATTAATGTGCGTTTTAAATGTAAAACTTAAGCATATAACAGTGGCGACGAGGACGGGATATTATTACAGCATGTGTTGTAAAGGATAAACAGCAAATGTTATCTGTATTGTACTCACTTGTCTAATACATTGGTGATGTTATTAATAGTATTCATACATTCCGAGGAAAACTTGTCGCTTTCCTTCAATTGCCTGTAATAATCACTGAGCGGCATTTTGTTAGCTGTGTTCATACATCGCTGTAGATGTATCCGCATTTCTAAAAGACCTTCCCACAGTAAGAGTTGATTTCTCACACTATTACCCTTCTTGGCTTCTTCTGACACATTCTGCTTTTTAACATGCTCAAATTGCTCCATCACGGGCTCTTCCATCTGACTGATGTCAAAACCATCCTGGCCCTCTTCCGAACCGTCATCTGATTCTTCTTCAGAGTCATCAGGCTGGATTTGTTTTTTTAATTTGCTTATGCTATAGTCATTGCTCTCGTCACTCCCGTCTGAATCTGCGGAGTTCTGTTCGTTTTCTTCATCATCATCTGAATATTTAGCTCCTGTAAGATCTGCATTCCCCTCTTCCGTGTGACTTTCCTCTGCGCTGTCATTTAACTCATTTAAATCCTTACGTGAAACAACTTGCCCTTCATACTTTCTACTAATATCGCTCAATAAATTTACGCTCCGTTTTCGAAAATCGCTTATAGCCGCCTCGTCTTCGCTGTCCGATGAGCTTAACTCCGCACGTGTTAGTGTTTTTGGTTTCGTGTTAAATACATGGTCATCTTCAATGTCTGCCCTTGGTTTCACAGTTAGTGCATCTGCGATTTTATCAGATAAAGTGATCTTGGATGACTTTCTTTGCTTAATCTTCATTTTTGTAAAATAATATTGATAAAACTTAACCACAAAGTCGTACCACAAAATGATACTAAACAAAGTTGTCAAGTGTCAACTCAAGCCTACATGTCAAAATTGACTTATACGGTGACATATAAATATTATGACCGTTAATTTCACAGAAACAATTTAGAAGTACGAAAATCATGGAAATCTGTTTTGACTAAACACTCGTTATATATACTCAATAGCTTAATATAATAAATAATAATTTCGCTAACTTTTCATAATGGACATGGATCAGAAAAGGATTGTTCATAATATTTAAAATTAGTTAATTTTTACTTTATCATGGTACACATATTTTGTTTTGTACTTTAAATTTAATCGAAAGAAATGAAACCTGAAGTTTTTACTATTCAAATAAGCAATTTTAGGAAGAAATGTTAAGAACTGGGAGCATTATTATCTCTTCGCTTTTGACATTAGCAACTGTCACTGTTGTTATTGTTACTTATTTTTATTATTGTTGTCGTTTCGATAAGTGCTGAGTTGAGATCGAAACAATGTAGACTCTAGAGTAATAGTAATAGAAATTCAAATTAAGCTGACATACGTAACGCATCAATACTCCCACTGTTCCAATCAACTTCAGTAGTATACCAATGACCTCAGTTTTAGATATAATATCTGCTTTGAAATATTTCATTGTTAATTCATACTAAAATCTTTTAGTCAAATGGTTCCGTTGCGACGCGCCTGTATTTTTATTAATTATTACGCGTTTGAGGCATAGTTCAATTAAATACTCGGCAATTTAAATGGTTAAATAATCGTTTATAATAATAATAAAAATGATATCTTATAAATACTTATTAGCAGTATGCGCATTAGCATTATGTTTCACCGTCGCTTTACTGACTTTTTTCGTGGATTTTGACGTGGACAAAAGTTGTTATGCTACCATCGATATACATCACGAAGCACACGCCGTGATGCCAGACGACTATCTTAGCATTGGTATTGATACATCAAAAATCGCAACTTCGGGTGAAATAGATTTTTCAAATTCAAGATTCCGAGAACTAGCCTCTATTTTAGCTCCGGCGAGATTACGCTTGGGCGGCACCATGTCTGATCGTCTAATATTCAGCGCCGAAGATATCCCTTCGCTGTCGTGCGAAAACTACCCATTGGAAAACACTACAAAATCCACATTGTCGATGAAGAACATCTTATGTAGACATAAATTCTTGCCATTTTTCCTCATGACTGGTGATACATGGAGGGCAGTAAATGAATTCTGTATTGATGCTGGTCTAAAGTTGCTATTCCCAATTAACATTCTTCTACGCGATGGAAGTGAATGGAACACTGACAATGCTGAAGAACTGATTCAGTATTCAGACCAGAAAGGGTACAACATAGACTGGCAATTAGGTAATGAACCGAATTCCTTTCTTCATGTATTTAATATAAGCATTAGTCCACAAATGCTAGCAAATGATTTTCGGAAGCTACGTAAGCTGTTAAACAAGTACGGTTATGAAGAGTCTCTATTAGTGGGTCCAGACACTACTCGTCCCCAACCAAATCGTCCATATTGCCTTGAATACATGATTGAATTTCTAGGCAACGGATCAGAGGTCATAAATATAAGATCCTGGCATCAATACTACCTTAACAGCCGAACTGCAAAGTTGGAAGACTTTTGGTCGCCAGATACATTTAACTTATTAGAAATCCAGATAGAAACCATGAAAAATCACACAGCCAAATATAACAATATTCCTATGTGGTTGACGGAAACCAGTAGCTCATATGGGGGAGGTGCACCTGGATTATCCAACTCCTTTGCTGGCTCACCTCTTTGGCTTGATAAGTTAGGAATGGCCGCAAAATATAATATAACAACAGTTATAAGACAGAGCTTTTTTGGCGGGAATTACAGCCTAATTGATAAAAACTTAGATCCTTTGCCGGACTGGTGGATAAGTGTGTTATATAAAAAGCTAGTCGGAAACAAAGTGTTAAAAGTCCAATGCAAATGCTCACAGCTCCAAAGAATGTATGCGCACTGTGCAAATAGACATTATACAAATGATACATCGGCAATAACATTGTTTGCTATCAACTTAGATTCGAATAAAGCCCAGTTTGTGCTTGATGGTACTGCTTTACCTCGAAGGAAACTTAACATTGATGAATATATCGTAACTACTCCACAGTCCGACCGACATAGTAAGGTTGTGTTGTTAAATGATGTGCCATTGTTTTACAAGTCATCATTACCTGAACTTCAACCCCAACAAATATATAGTAGCCAGATATCCATGCCTCAATATTCAATTGGCTTTTGGGTCATTAAAAATACATCTATGAATATATGCCAGTGAGATATTTAACTTAGTGTAAGATAATGCAGCTCATAAATTAATAATAAGCATTTTGTAACATTATATTTGTATAATTTGAATTATATTGCTGTTAATTTACTTAATTTCATTATTATTAGGAGTAGGTTTAAATACACCTACGAAAAAAAAAAAATACACCTAAACTCAAACATAACCTACATAAATCTCTTTAATTTTTTTTGTACTGATACATCACTAGTCATTTTCAATTTTAGGTGTTTTGTTAATATCAATTTGTTAGATGTATTTCCTTATTAACTCGAGTTTTATTATTTTTTCTATATAAATATAAATCAATGGAATAAAGTATTGATTTTAATTTATTTTCTATTTTCAACCCCTTAGAATAGAGTAGGTAAGTCAATTGTGGTCAAAAATAACATTAAAGCCAAAAAGAATGAATTAGTCAATAACAAATATAATCAATTACAACAATACTATCTTATTAATGATACACTTCAATCTTGCTTGAGAGAACAGTTGATTAAGTATTGTTACGGAGACGCCACCCCAAACTTTTATTCTAGTTCAATTTATATTTGAAAGAAATATACAAATTTAATCTTCACCAAGTAAGTCCATGCATTGACTGACATTTACGTTACACGATCTGTTTTCCCACCATAATTTAAATTTAAAACGGTCGCCTTTGCTGCTGTTTGACAGATAAGTAGGGTAGGGCCGTTATATAAAATATCGATTAGTACGCGATGTGCGTCCATACATTATTCGCTACAAATTATGTTTATATTGAATAAAGTAGTTAGCCAATCATTTAAAAGATCTATATCTTGTTTAATCGTCTTGTGAATCGTCTTTTGTACCATATAATCAATCTTGTAATGTTGCAAAAAATATATACAATTAAATAGCTCAAAAAATCTTTAAAAAAGTGTTACGATTTACGCAAGAAAAATGTAAGCTTAGTATTAATTCGATAGCACAAAGACATACATTATCATGTGTAAAACATGTTTTACCATATATTAATAGATAGTCGTTTGGCTATTTTTAATTATTTTTTGCCATTAATCGATAATAGTGCTCAATCAATTTTGATTTCTCTCGTGTAATCATCGAGTAATCGATAATCCGTTAATAATAGTTTTCGCCCATCTCTATTATTTTTCATTACCTTCCATTGGGCCCCAATACTCTTATTGGTAGAATAGAATGACTTTAAGCATTTAACCTACAAAATTAATTTAAATAGACTGACTACAGTTTTGTCCATAATATAAAATAAATAAAATGCCGAGAAGAAAAGTTGTGTCAAAAGCCGTTACATGGTTGAGCGATGAAATTGTAAATGGTCCAAATTTATCTGTAACGTTTCGCTATTACGGGTAAGTTCTTCTATACCGAATAATATATTTGTGTACTAAAATTTATTTAAAACATATGTATATATTACATGATTATGCCCATTAACTTTGTAACCGTTTCACAGACTCCCCTTGATTTTAACCGTTCCTGCAAATTATAAATACCGTAAAATGAATTTAAAAAAAATTGTAGCTCTACCATTTATATTTCTAAATTGAAAATAGAATCATCTGTGCGTTATCTCCTTATAGCATGCTTACCGTCTTTTCAGGAAGTTTAAATTTAAGGATATGATAGCCAGTATAGATGACTGTGTATTAATTTCGAATGCGGACGCAGCGGAACCGGATACAGTGGAGGGCTGTGACGCAGCTCGTATCCTATCGTTATACGAGGACTCTAGCAATAACAGCGATCCATTCAGAGCCAAGGTCCAGTGGTACAGCAAACCTGAAGCCCTTCCTAATGGTGCTTTGAGTCAAATGGAGCCAATCAACTTTTTTCAACATGAGGTATTTGTATATTTATCCAACATTAATGTTAATCGCAATTTTTTTTTGCTGAAACTTTCAATTGTGAATAGTTAAACATTTTTTAAATCCCAACATATAGGTAGTAGAAGATCACAGGCCGTTCGACACGGATGTGTCAATTGAGACGTTTTTCAAAAAATGTACAATCACACACACTTTTACAAAGGACACTGATGTTAAAACCACTCCTTACAACTACATCTGTCGGTTTAGATTGATTGCTTTATCTAAAAGGAAAGTTCACATTGAACCTGTGTTGGAGGAAGAAAGGAAAGCGATGCAGTTACTGGCTACGCCGAACAAAAATGGCATTACCCCGAAACGTCCGCCTAACACACCAAACAGCTTGGTTAAAAGAATGGGAAGAGTATCTATATCAGAGAAAAACTGGAGCATTAGCAAGAATGATGGAACAAAGTTGCTTTTAAAGCGAGCTATATTAGCCGATAAGAATGATAGAGAGTCCCCTAAAAAGTCTAATCAGACCACCGAAAATATGGGAGTATTTGAAAGTCCAAAAGCAAAGAAATTATCGAAGATAGATATAGAGGAGGTGCTTTCGATGGAGTTGAAAGAGAATTCAGAAGATGAGCTACCAACGCTCATTATAAGGCAGCACACACCCAGTACACCAAAGAGAAAGACATCAGTGGCCAGAACAAGGGAAGAGACACCGAAGAAAGTGTTAGTGTTCGAAGAAGAGAAGACGACATACACAACTCGTTCATGTAGAATCGCTAAGAAACCGGTGACATACCTCGAACCGGAGCTGTCTCCTGTTAAAAGAACGCCCCGAAAATCGAATGCAAAACTCACTCAGAACGCTGAAAGTGATGACGAGTACAAAATTCCAAAAACACCTAAAACTCCACATGGTCTTAAGACTCCCAAGACTCCTAGAACACCAAAGACGCCTAGGACACCTGCACGAACACCGAGAAGTGTCTCGAAGAGGATACTGACCAGTCAACTGACCCCCACACTACATAGCAGAGCGCATTCTATTGACAATATTGATGGTAAAGATCTTGATTTGTTTTACATATCGTCAACTAAATAGAAAAATGACATATTTCAATTTTTTTGGGAAAATGAGATTATTATCGACAATATTTCATTTTAATTACATTGAGTATACAAAATTCTCTTCAAGGCTTAAATGCAGAAACCACATTGTTACACTGACTTAGATATTTGTCCAGCAGTTAGTAAGCATGACAACTGATTCGGAAGTTACACGTTTTATTTCTACCCAGTTCAAATATTTTTGGATTGTGTTTGCTTAAATTTATTCATGCTATGTAACACATTATGATTAATGTAATTTAATGAGAACATAATTTTATTGTAACACTAAAAGTATTAAGGTTTTTAATTTATTTTCAGAATTCCTTAAAACCAATAAATCACTTCCGGGCAGAGAAAGTCAAATGGATCAAATATTGTCATTTGTTCGAACGAAGCTCTTAGAAAACATGAGTGGGTGAGATATTCAATTATTTTTTGTAATCAAATAACTAATAGAGTATTGATAAATGGACATCATTATGTTGCTGAGTGTATTATTATCTGGTACTATGTTGATATACAGGGTGATTGCAATTGAACAAGACACAAAAATGTACATTTTTTTACAGCTGTATGTACATATCGGGGGTCCCGGGCACCGGTAAGACGGCGACAGTGAACTCTGCACTCAAGATTCTGAAAGAGGAGGTTGACTTGCCCGACTTTCAGCTCGTTGAAGTCAATGGCATGAGGATAGCGGAGCCTAGACAAGCCTATGTTCAAATTTATAAGCAGCTCACTGGTAAGATTATTGTTTATCTGTTCAGAATCATATCTATTGGAAAAATGTGTGTTTATTTAAGTACTTATGAGTCTTCTTTATCCGCTTAGATAAAACAGTGGTGTGGGAACAGGCTTGCTCACTGCTGGAGAAACGTTTCACAAACCCTGGACCGAGGAGGACCCCCACTGTATTAGTTGTTGATGAGGTATGATGACAAACGATTATACGGTAAATAAGTCATTTCATTGTTTGATATTTGTTTTTAGATTTAATCTAAATAGACAGCAAATGAATTTCATATTTATCCTTATATGCGTAGTTTTAAGTAGTTATGAGAAAAATATGTATGTGTTTACACAAAAGTGTAGCGCTTTACACAAATATTTGTATAACATGTGACATCACAGTCATCATTACTAAATGAACTAGTCAAATCAATTACGGCCGGATCATTTATAATTTCAGTTGGACGCACTGTGCAATAGGCGACAGGATGTCCTCTACAGCATAATGGAGTGGGCCACGCACAGGACGGCCCTCCTCACGGTGCTGGCCGTGGCCAACACCATGGACCTGCCCGAGCGGGCGCTGGCCGCGCGCGTGGCCTCCCGCCTGGGCCTCACGCGGCTCACCTTCCCGCCGTACACGCACACGCAGCTCATGAGCATAGTGGCGGCGCGGCTCGCTGGCAAGAATGTAACTCCAGACGCCGTGCAACTGATCGCTAGGTGAATATTTACAAAACCATATTCAATTGATCTAATATCAATAAATGTGTATTTGAAAGTATATTCGAAAATATGTAGTAAAAAGAGAGCAGTATGCACAAGAAAGAGAGAGACAGCACACAGACTCTTTAACTTGGGTTAAGACGGTTATTAGCAGTTTTTTTTCATATATTTAAATATATATCAGTTGTATGGATGTAGTATGAGCTTTACAATGAAATAAAGCTTAGAATCTATGATAATCTGTGATAATCTTGATGTAAATCTACCATTTCACACTTGGCCAGTGTAGTAGACTATTGCCTAAAACCCGCCAACTATGAGAAGAGACCTGTTCTAGCAGTGGACTAGTAAAAAAAGCGAAACAATCTTGTTGTACAGGAAGGTGGCAGCGGTGTCGGGCGACGCGAGGCGAGCGCTCGCGCTGTGCGGGCGCGCGCTGGAGCTGGCGGGCCCCGCGGGCGCCGGCCTGCGCGAGGTGCAGCGCGCGCTGGGCGAGGCGGCCTCCAGCGCCGCCGTGCGCGCCATACGGAACTGCTCGCCCGCTGAACGACTCATGCTCAGGGCTGTGGCCGCTGAGGTATGCTTTTTTTAATTCATGAACCAAATTAATTTCCTCTAGTGGCCAAAGTATAAATAGTAGGAAGTGTCCAATATTTACCTTTATAGTATATCCCACTGCAGTTAAAATCAAGTATGTTATTTTAAATGATTTTCAAATATATGAAATTATCACCAATCATTTCTTATCAAGTCACAATAGAATGTGCTGTATGAATTTTCATGTCCTAGTTTAGTACGAATTCATGCACCTCCATGAAGAATTTTGTAATGTAAAATATCAATCACGTTTCAGGCGGAGAGAACGGGCTCGGACGAAACGACGCTGTCTCGTGCGTTGGCCACCGCGGCGGCGATAGTCGCCCTCGACGGCCGCCCGTACCGCGCCGCCGCCAGCATCCGAGCGCCCACCTCCTCGCAGGCGCAGGCGATCTGCGCGCGTCTGGCTGCCATCAAGCTACTCCTACTGGAGCCTAAGCCCTCCGAACCTCGCTTACTGCTGAACGTTAGTGCTGATGATGTGCATTATGCTACCAAAGAAATAACCGTGTAGCCGACGAAGTGAGGAAGGAAGTGACCTTTTGTCATTATAGGCAAAAATAAAAGTGTTGGTTCAGAGACTACACCGCCTAGCTTCAAGTGAGTAGCAATTGTCAATGGTAATCTATTTGTTTGTGTACCAAATGAACTATTTTCATATAGTGCAAATGATGACTAAAGAGAAGGCTGTTTTGTGTATTGTTCGTTTGTATATTCCGTCTACTGCAAGACTTGTTATATTTATGACTATAGAGTAGACTTAAAGAGTATAGCTGTGACTGACATAAGTACTAGGTTTTAATGTTAATTACATGGTTGCCCAGTGAATTTACAAATGATTATATAGTTTTGATACGAACTAAGTTTTATTGGATCTGAGATCCAAAACAATGATGCTATAATAAGCTGTTCCTTCAAGTGACCTTAGTACTTGTTGTATTATTACTTATTGTTAAGGTAGATGAGATTTAACGATTTTAAATGGAAATAAGCCTTGATTGACTGATAACTTCATATAATACTAAGTTGAAATTCTGTTAATACATTTTTATTAATTATAATGAATAAATTATTTTCAATAACATTGTTCTTTTTTGTCTATGAATCGCCAACTTGCAATATCTTGATGAGTGCATCCGTGTTGTTCGTACGTACTGCTTCCCGGCACGCGGCCACAACAGCTTTGCTGTATTTTCCAACTAAAATTAAAAGTAATAATCTATTTTCAAAACTTTAAGTTACTTAAGTGGTATTTCCAATAATAAGAGCATGATATACTTTGCACAGTGCCTCTGTTGTATTTATCACCGATACGCACAGAAAATGCTATCAAGTAAAATTAAGACTGAATTTTATTAGTAGATTAAAACATTGGCAACATTATGCGAAGTGTTTTAAACGATGATTATTAACATTATGCATGTTAGAAGTACCTCTTAATCTAGCGGCTTGCTGCAATATTTTGTGCAGATTTTTCAATGAAGCTACAGCTTGGTCCTGGGTGGCGCGCCGCACGTGGCAACTAGTCAACAGCTCCTCGTTCAACATGATTACCTCTTTATAGCGCTTAATCATCTCTTTCCTGATAAACAAAAATAAGAATATAACTTACTCTATTTTAAAAAAAATCTACCCTGTTTTTGTTCCACTACCGAACTTAGGTACGAGAACGAGAGAGAAAATTCTAGCCATAGTCATGTTCTTAACAAAAGAGAATATTTGCATACAAGTCATAAGAAGCTGCATCTTGAGCGGCCGGTAGTAATGCAGTAATTAACTGCGCCTTTTCAGCGGTTTCCGCTGCCAATCTAGATCTGGTTTCTCCAATTTCAGCTGCATTGCTCATTTCATCTCGAAGCTTCTTCTCTGCGTCCGGAAATTGAGCTGTCGACTGAAATGGTACACAAAAAATTCTTTATAATTTGTAAGAGCCAGCAGTGGCTAGAACGAGGCAATTAGGTGAGGCTTCAGAGTTAATAAGTGAGCGAATATTTAAGAAAGTTCATGTAAGACATCTGAAACACGTGACGAGACGGTGCTCTTTGGGTGCGTTACAAGTAAGCAATGACTTTTATTCTTCGCCTATAATTGTCCTGAAAAACACTAGTTAATAAATGCCGAGCGATATTTATTTTAGCCTATTTGTAATCTGGTGACAAAAGAGCATTATGTATAGAACATCTATCTACGTTGTCTATGGTCACGCCAGCGTGGATAAACTGTCATCTGTGTCAAATCTGTCAAAAAGTTGGAAGAGGAAGTTTATTTTTGTTCAGAGTGTTTTGTTGAATATCTCTGATAATAATGGTTGAAAACAATGATATGGAACTTTCCGAAGCCGAAGCGGAACAGTATGACCGTCAAATTCGGTTATGGGGATTGGATTCACAGAAACGCTTACGTGCTTCCAAGGTTTTGATCATCGGCATGTCCGGCCTCGGCGCCGAAATTGCGAAAAACGTCATTTTATCTGGAGTTAAAAGTGTCTGCTTACTGGACAGCGAGAAGTTAAACGAAACAGACCTTCACTCGCAGTTTTTGGCGCCGCCTGACAAAATCGGCGAGAATAGAGCCGAAACGTCGCTACAAAGGGCGCGGGCGTTGAACCCTATGGTCGAAATCACAGCTGAGACCAAGCAAGTTGACGATCTGCCCGAAAGCTATTTCGCTGCCTTCGACATAGTATGCGCGACGGGTTTGAAGCAAGAACAGTTGGAACGCATCAACAATATTTGCCGCGACAATACAAAGAAGTTTCTGTGCGGCGATGTTTGGGGCACGTACGGTTACATGTTCGCCGATTTGGTAGACCACGAGTACTCCGAGGAAATAGTTCAGCATAAAGCAGTTAAGCGGGGGCCCGACGACCACCAGAAGAGCGCGGGCGGGACGGTCAGTATTACGGTGAAGCGTCGAGCTATCTACGTGCCTCTACAGAACGCTCTGTCGGCGGACTGGTCGAAACCGGAGCTACGATCGCGACTGCGCCGCGGCGACCCGTCTTACTTCGTCATGAAGATCCTGCTCCGATTCAGAGATGAGTACAACCGAAATCCGGATCCGGCGAAAAGGAAAGAAGATACGTTAGTGCTGCTGAAAATGCGCGACGAACTAGTTAAAGAGCTATCTCTTCCAGCAAACTTTGTAACCGATGCGTTATTGACAGATGTATTTGGTATAGTATCGGGAGCTGCGGCAGTTGTGGGCGGAGTCATTGCTCAAGAGGTGGTCAAAGCGGTCAGTCAAAGGGAACCACCACACAACAACATGTTCTTCTTCAACCCGGTAAAGTGTGTCGGCTTTGTGGAATTGTATGGTCAGTGATATGATGTTGATCTGGTAATTTAAAGTCTTCATTATAAGAAAATATAATATAAGTTTAATTTGATTTTTATTTCATTACATAACCGATTTCTAAAAGAACAGGGTGATGGAAAAATTTGTATAATCAAAATTTTGGATGCACATTATAACTTTGTAAGTGAAAAAAATGTAGATAACTGATAATGTATACTTCAGTTATGGCAATATTGTTATCATTTTTGTTTTGGTTTATATATAAAAATCAATATAACTTTACTAGCAATGATTTTTTTTTGTTTCAAGACTGCACCACTTCAGGGTGTATAAAAAAGTGTCAATTCAAATGCAATATTGTAATATAGCACTAACCTGCAAATCTGACAAATTCAAATAGATTGCCAAACTCTGTATCAAGTCCCCAGCCAGTCTGATATCTGGCGTAATAAACTTGACTTGTCCATCTCCAAAAGACATATCTAGCTGAGACTTATCTCGTAGACAAATGAAACTTATGTTCAACTCCTTAGTATCTTCCTGTTCTTGCACCATTTCTGGCTCGACCAGGAAATTCTGATTAATCCACATGCAGATCCTTTGAATCCTCTCTGTTATCTTGAACGTAACGTAACTATCTACTTTAGACCATGTTAGGCTCGATGCAGCTGGTGTGTACATTGCAAACCTCGGCAAATGCTTTGTGAGCTCAAATATATGGAACTGCTCGCTGTCTTGATATCCGACCAAAGCCTACAATAAAGAAACTGTCTATGCTTAACAGTAATCAGATGTAGCTTTTTAAGCTGCAAATAAATTAGTAAAGCATCTATGTTTACCGTTTATACCTAAAAATACGAGTAGCTATTATAAAGAGCAAACCTTATGTCTAGCAGCTGAGTTCTAGTTAATCTAGAATGTCAGTGATATATTATAGTAGGCTTTCTAGCGAGGGTTACCATGATTGGTAATTTGAAATTGGAATCAAAATCGTGCAAACCTTGATATGTATATCGATTGGTACATCCCTGGGGGGTTTGAGCGGCATGTGGAGTATGGATCGCAGCTGCGACGCCGGCGGGTGGCGAGCCAAAGTCTCCCCAGTCTCGAAGACGCCCTCCGCCAGCACCAACGCCGCACGCACCACAGTTTCGTTGTTAGTCGATACTGCGAGATCTAGGCAACCCTATTACAAAATATTACGTATTTAGATTAGAATTTATGCTATTATTATATATTACAGAAACAAACATTTTATTAAGCATAAAATCATCTCCATCATGAATATGAAATCAGTTTCATAATTAGCCGCCATTTTGAAAACAGATCAAAATGGCGCCACTAAATGACATCCCTTTCATGCGTTATCATTTAGCAATGGTGTAATGTTAACATTTTTGTTAATAGACGTTTTGTTCATAAGCGTTATTGTTAACAGCAGTGTCTTACTTCTTCAGAGTCGGCTGTGATGGCAACATGTAAGCGCGTGTTGGTCGGCATGGCGGTGGCTGGCCGGTCACCAATATCTAAACTAGAACTTCCAGTCGCGGCATTGGCTTCGTAATGCTGTAACTCTACCATCAAAGCCTGCTTCTTATTCAATAACTCCGTGATAACTAAGCGATCCTCCTCAGAGGGAAGCTTCTTTGAAGTAACGTTAAATCCACTTTTATCTTGGTGTGGAGAATAGCCTAAAACTGTTAAAATCATGTTTATTGAACGTCATATTTTTTATCTCAATGTGTCATAGTATTTCAAGCGACATGGTCCTTCGAGCTACATGGTATTACGTAGAGATGGCTTATGTTCTAGTAAGGTTCTTCGACTTGTTAAATCAGCCGTTACCAAACCGCTACAAAACTAATCTTAGTGATGACAAAAGTAGCTTACGAGGCTCGTAAATGCACATAAAAAACAGTGTCGACAGCCGATGAGGAGAACTACGAGGACATGCTTTTATTGTCTTGATTAAAATCGTCATAACCAGAAGAATACTCTTTAATATACCGGTACCTTCGCCTCGATCAGATATCGCGACGAGATCCGGGGCGCCCGTGGAGCGGTAGTCTGCCAGCAACATGGCCGCGGCGCCGGACCTCAGCTGTACCCGCCTGACCACGCGGCCGGCGGCGTCGCGCCAGTCAACGCGACCGTTAGCCCAACAACACGCCAGATACTCGCCAGACATTTGCAGTGCGAGTGCGTTCTGTTTTGACTGCAATTCGAGAAAAAAAAAAATTAAAATACTAGCATAGACGTGAACTATTTAAAAATGAAAATAGTAATGTTTAAATTAGCTATAATTGAATTATTTAAAATTATTAACCGAATACAAATATTTGCCACTCGGTGCTTTCTGCCTACGCCGTTAGGGACCAGACGAGATAGTATTATAATAATCAAAATTATCATAACCGAATAAAACCCTTCCACACTTCGGGGTACATGGAATATGTAAATAAACATACCTAATACATATAAAGAGAAAAGATTTTTGTTGTGAATCTTAATATACTTGCTAATTCAAAAAGCATAGTATTCAGGATACTGACAATTAGAGGGACCATTAACTAATGACATACATACATAAATACATAACCATCACGCCAGGTCCTTAACGGGGTAGCAGG
>DWQT01002417.1:0-14214 GCA_018244895.1 Myscelus amystis hages | reverse complement strand
AAGTGAGAATCGACCGTTTCAATAAGAAACTGTAGTTACTCGTAGAATGAATAGAAATTACGAGAATATTGCGCGCTACTGTAAAAATAAACAACTTATGACCCACTAGCGTTTTTATTCCCGGAAAACTGTCGGTTAAACGGTGTATAAACCTCTCTAATGAGTGGACAATTGGGCGGCAGCGCGCAAACATCGGAGGCGCGGCGCCAGGGCAAACAGTAACGTAACAGGGTCGATTAAGCTCGCACGGCGGCTGCCCGCTCAGGTAACGTGACATTGCGCGACCCGAAACGTATTCGAACAGTTTTTGATTGATGTAACGATAGAATCCCCCTACTGTTTGTTAAAGGGGTGCAATATTTCGCGTACAATTGTTGTACGACGATTGCACTATTCCCGGTACAATTGAAGCGCAGTCATGGAATGTGTCGGCGAAGTAAACTGTCAACGTTGTGATTTTACGGCTAAAGGCCCATATGAAAACGTAACGACCTTTTATAAAGTATATATATTCGCACCTACGGAAATATATTTGACATGATACAACTACATCATATCACCGTCTACATCTTGGCATCTACGTATGAAGATTGAAAATACTCCTCGTATATTGGTTCAGGGGTTCGGTGGTCGGATGTTCAAAGTTGATGGGTTTTGGGTTTTATCGAAATGGGTTAGCACCATTCTATAATACTGCCATTCCCCGACCTGGGCCAGATTCGTATCGTTATCCTAACATCTTCAATGATCATCGACAACTCTCGGGTTTTCTCTCAGTCAGGACAGTTAAGGTCACAGTCTGCGAGTAACTAAAATACACATGCCTCAAAGAAAATCATGGAAGATTCTAAGATGTGTAGATTTCTCCATGATGATCTGTAATAGCTAAGTTGGCAACATTAAGAATAATTTTTAAAATGCATTATTACGACTAACGTGATTGCCCGATTATCTTCAGCCTCTTATGCGGAAGCCTTTATGTTATAACCTTAAATTTCTAGAACAGGACAATTGTGTCCTTTATTTAACAGAGTGTATTAAGACATTATTTATTCTCTAGTTTCGATAATACAGTAAGGATATTTATAAATGTTTACTTACCAATAACTTGCTAAAAACTCAGTATGTTCTGGAAATCACGAGATAACGGAATAACAAAGTGGTTAATCAAACATAATTCCGCGTTACAGTAGTAACATTTGTATGAATAATCAAGGATTAAACTCACTGTTTAATTTAACATTATTGGATTAGAGTACTATCAATAGATTACATTACATGCTATCAATAGAGAATCATTCAGTTTTATAATAGCATTACGAGACAGGAAAGTTACGGGCAATTTGCAAAGTAGCGATTCTTTCCAGTTTTTATATGGCAAAGTTAAATGAAAACTCAGCAGTTTGGAGCGGAGATTCTTCGGGCGTACCGTCCCTTAATGGAATTAAATCTAGTCTGCGTATAGTGATGAGAAAATTGCAAGAGGTGTACCTATACCTACAAAATTACTTGTTTTACAATAAATACAATACTACGAGTATTTTAATCTATATATAAAAGAAAGATGACTGACTAGTTAATACACAGCGGAAAACCGCTGATTCTTAAATCTGCGAATTTTGCACGTAGGTTCTTTATTAAGGCGTAAATGTAGACACTTAGAATGGATTTTCGGAAATTCTGCACCAATGGGTATAATATAGACGTAGACAGATGATACAAAAAAAGTCCGCTTGGAAGTTACATACCCAACATTTTATGCTCTTGGTTAATGAACAAAATAATGCATTTAGTGGTTATTGACAATTCAGTTGTTGTGCGAGTAAACTCGCGGGCAAAATCTGTTAACAGTATACGATAATTGTTAAAGTTATGATACTACCGTTTTTAGACTAACTGTTTTTTTTTTTTTCTTTATTTAAAGAGCTTTGGCAACTTGCCATGTCGCTCTGTAACATAACACAACTTAGACTAACTGTTAGTAAATAATTTGGTATAGAACATGCGAATCATCATTTCTAAATGTTTATGAGTGTTTTTAGTTTAATAAAATGATGAAATTTTTTACTCCTTTTAACTATGCAGTGCAAACTTATTTGCTGAATAGCCAAGCAGCTTGAATCAATGCTGTGTCCTGACAATCAATGCAAAGTTATTGACACTTAATGAGATGAAAACGCGCGCGGGTTGGTTTTAGAAAACTTTATTGACTTCGAAATTAATTTTAAATAATACGATACCCATGTCGTTTAGGTAGATAAGAGCGAGATATATTTTTAATATATGGAATATATTAAAAATTCTAACATCTTTTAGATATTAGAAAGTTAATGACAATGCGTAATAGGTGAGACGCAAGCTGTTTCAGGTCTATTAAGGGCAGTTGCTTGTTCTTTAGTTACAAGGTGTTTATTGTTTTTTAATTCAGTAACATTTTTAAATAAACTACCTACTAATGAAAGCCGCATTTTAATATTCACTCCCTTGTAATTATGTATTCAGAATTGAAGAGTATGGAAGCACATTAAGTCAAAGGCGTTCCAATTTAGGGCGCGGGAAAAGCAACGCATCTGATACTGATCTTAATTAGAGCTTGACAGACGACATAACACGAGCCGGCTTTCATGCCAGTTAGCTGCTTACGTAATTTTTATTATTAGCAATATGTGGTAGATAATATATATTTTTAATATGCGTTAGACTTGTCTTCCAGATTTCTTTTTTACGTACGCTATTCAGTTTTCAAAAAGAAAAAAATCGTTAATTTTGTGTATTACCCACAGACGTATTATTATTTGATTAAAATGACCTACCAGCATAAGCTGAGATAGTTACTAGTAAGTTGCTTTAATAACTCAGTCTATGTATTGCGATGTGGCAATGTTATCAAGAGCACTAATAGCTTATGAATACTCCACGTCGTGTGTCGATTTGCTGAAAAATTTCAAACTTGTTTGTTGGATATTTTTAAGGTACTCTTAAGGCTTCGAAAGAGATTTAACTGTTTTTATTCATTGACAAGAATTAAGGCCGACAGTTAATGTACGCTCAGAAGTACAAAAACGTCCGTGTAATGTTTACCACGCGATCATCCATCGTAGTCCCGAGCGCACACGACGCCGCCGAACTTTACAGACTCCTTGCAATCCGCAACCGCGATACGGCTAGCTGCATCTCTGTTTACGCGAAGTTACCAAAGTGGTTATTTCGTCGATAGATGAACAAATCCTATTTCCGACTGTTAGCTGATTCACAAAAAGGAAAGCCATATATTTTGTCGACCAAACAGTACTGGAGTACAAACAGTACATTCAAATTCAAAATTCATGTCCTTTTAAGTTCTATAAGTGTTTTCATATTTGCAATGCCCATTCATTTGTTATTTATCATTTATATAGGTACACTTTAATTCTCGTAAGTATATTTTTATGCTCGAGTTCCTTAAATATTGTTGCCTTTAAAGTAGGATTTAGGTATGTCTAAGCTTTTAAATTCTCACACTTTCTTAAATTTTTAGGGTTGTTAACTATTGCCAGCGTCTGGCCAGCAGTTTGGGAATCTTTGCCTAAAACGTTCGCATCAGCTGTGTTTGGATTTTCGTAGCCAGTTACCACAAATCCTTGTCAATGCCGGAGGGCGCACATGCGGCTTATGTTTTGCGCAAGTCCGAACGCTTACGTTAACTTACATAAACCTTTCCTAAGAGCATTCTATCGATGTTCGGATATCTTGCTTCCACTTCTTTATTCTTGGATATTTAGATAGTTACTTGTAACCTGGATAATATGTTCATGTTACGTTGTGCTTTAAGTGCATCTATATATTATAGAAGTATGTATGTGTGTAGTAACTGTATCTTTTACTACGCTTTGTTCTTTAGTATCGGTTTGCATAAACAGTTAACCGTGAAAAGGTAGTTATGTAATAACACACAGAAAAAAATACTTACACATATAAAACTTGTCACAAATAATAAGTACGACTGAAAAAACAGCATGGACGGCTTTGGTCCTAATAAATAGCCCTTCTGACACAGACAGTTCGTTTCTCGTGAATAATGGAACGCAGCCAGTTTGTTTCCTAAGGAAATGTCCACCCACATCTTACAACTATTTTTACGTCAGTAAGGTTTTATAGACAGAATAGTTAATACGCGGAGGCTTCTTGCATAAAAGTTAAATAATAATAGAAAAAATCCATTGCTTTTAGATATATAAGAGATTTAGACAGAGTTTGTGACATCAAGTTAAATAGTTATTATTATATATAGAAGTTTTGCAGGTGGACAGTAAAAAGAAACAACTTGCCGACAGAGAATATCTGTATTATCTTAGAGACAATGCATTGATTTGTTAGCAGCTTAGGGTTAGTTAAATAAAAGGTGTTAGTAATTGTTATACAAATATGGCACGAGCAATACAAAGCGATTAATCATGATGTTTTAGTAATCTAAATATAAGTAGCGCAAACAGGCACAGTGGTATTTAACATGCTGCATATTTAAATACATACCTACTTCATGGGAGCAGATTGTCAAAAAGGTGTTAAGAGATAGAAAGAGGAAATGAATGGAATCAGTTTTGCGTTATACTCGTAACTGCAGTTATAGGCCGTGAGCGAGAGACGGCGGACGGGATTTTATTTTATTTTATTAACTTTTAATGATGTATGCTTGTTTTGTAAATGTATCCACGCCACCGCAAAAAGATGCAATACGAGTAACACTTATGTCTAGTAGTATGTTGTGGCCGACCTCGTATTTGAATATCGTTAGGAATATGTTGGGGTACGATGGAGTGTTTATTGACAATACACTAGAGCGCAAAGTTCTGCACGCGCCTACATGTAAACATATACATAGATATGTATGCACATGCACATGGATATAATACTGTTTACATTGTTTCGAGTAAGTTTGAATAAAATGTGGGTGTATAAAAGATGGCTTTAGACATATTGAATTACATATAAAATATCGATAGAGAATTGAGGCAATAGCATCTCCCTCGACGATTAGACATTCGAGCGTAATTACCCACCCATCCAAAGCTTCGGCTTACTTTTGGTTGTTAGAAATGTGAGGCACCAACTGAAAGGCATAGAAATATAATATAAATTGGAATAGGACAGTCGTTCGTTTCTAATTATTTTTTGGATCACAATAGACTTGCATTTGATTACAATCTCACTTGATGGTAAACATGATGTCACAAGTTGATGAACGATGATTAGGTACAACAATTGATGATATTTATGAAGTATATTTTTACACTTTTGTAGGAATGAATAAAATGTTTTAAATTTAGATCTTCCATATTGCAATCCTAATAGGTGGACTTCCTCTAAAAAAGGCACAGCAATGCATCTTTACTCAAAAACATATAAATTGTTCAGGTCTCGATAATGTATAATAATGATATTTCGTGCCAGTGTTGACCTAAGTCAAGGTTCGAAGCTCAGAGGAGCTGTTGCCCTAAGGCTAATTCCGAGCTCTCACTCGCAATCACTCCGGTGCGGTGAAGGTGCGCAGATCTGGCGATACAAAATATTTATTGCTAAGAATATCTTATTTTATAATATTATTTATTTTGCTTAACAGTATTTATTTTGCTTGAAGCTTTTATCGTCATGAGACGCTTGTCGTGGCTGCTGACATATAAGTAGCAATGAGAATCAATCCCTCTTCTATGTTATATCTCAAGATATCCTCACAACATCGGACTTGCTTTTAGGCGCTACTACATTTTGGAATATTATTCCTCTATTATTGTATTTTCCTTCCTTTCATTTCAATTTGTATATTATTTTAGCGGGAATACCTATGTGTTTTCAATTGACTAGTTTGTTTCAACACAACCCGGAAACCACGTGGAAGCAAATAATTACCTTAACCGGCAAACGTTCTTCCAACTAATGTGGCGTCCTTAAGAATAATGAATAAAGTGCTCTCTGTAACCGTAATGAAGGTAGCATTCGGGTTCTCTCGAAGGAGTTTCGTAATGGTGACGATGATGGCTGTATAAAATCTAATAGAGGCTATAACAGTCGTACGTTGGGGTTTTGGCCGAATTAGCGATGTGTGGAAGAATTAAGGAACGTATTTCACAGATAACCTTTTGAAGTTTGGAATGCGTGAGGTGGGTATCCCTGACTCACTAATCCTAACCGGGGTGGGTTAACACTAACAACCATAAAAATAAAAATAAATTCCCAAACCAGTTTGAGATCAAAGCAATAATGTTTTTTGCGTATTCGAATTAACACTTTTTTCTGTTTTCTCCTATCCCTTGACTTATTTGATTTGTCAACATTAACCGTTGTTGAATTTATCGTTAAAGTTGATAGGAAGGTCAGTAAGTTGAGCACTCATTTAATTGTAGCGGAAACTGTGTAGACCCGTATGGAGACCAAAACTAGCGATGTCCGTCTATCCGCAAATTAAATTAGGGTACTTTCCGCCAATACGTTGTTTG
Organism: Myscelus amystis hages; assembly: GCA_018244895.1. Taxonomy (NCBI): domain Eukaryota; kingdom Metazoa; phylum Arthropoda; class Insecta; order Lepidoptera; family Hesperiidae; genus Myscelus; species Myscelus amystis. The sequence continues at coordinate 7,741 of DWQT01002417.1, read as the reverse complement.
TACGTTGCCTCGGTGACAACTGCTTGTAAGGACCAGTCAGTACCTACCTAGTTAATGCCAATGTTGTTTATCGCTCTCAATATAATCATAGTATGGATTTATAGTATTAGGTTCCTATTATTTCTGTCGTCTTAAATGCAGTACATTTTTAACGTCACCAATCAAAGACTGTGTAGCGATTAAATGATTGGATTTATATTGAATGTTACATCGACACTCCCATGACTCACATAAGCGCTTTTAGTTTAGAAAGTCTTTAGCGTCATTCCGAAGAATCAATGGCTGTTTACTTTTATGACATTTATATCATCATTGGGCGAGATTGGCGAGAGCTCAGCTACATTTACGAATGAATGGGAAGGGGTAAGAGTGATTGGGTAACCCCAGCTTAGGACGTCGTTATAATGGAAGGCAACGACGGGGATCGCATTTTCTTTGGTGTACTGTGTCCCAATGGGGCCCTATAACAAGTGTATATTTTATAAAGGGTGTACGATGTTGACTCATATATCGCTCAACATAAATAATATTTAAAATTAGTGCAGAAAAACAAATGTAATTGATAAAATATTTCGTATATTAATTAATATTTTATGTATGTTTTTTGCATTATCTATGTTCCCATTTAATATCAAAGGAACAAAAGCAGAGCACATGGTTAGCTAAAACATTTTCGTAGCAGTAAATATAGTGCAAAATGTATGTCCCAGCCCTTCTACATCCGGATGGTTGATACGCGATACTCACTTATTAACGAGAGTAATGGGAAAGAAATCAGAGCTGTGTGCGAACTGACACCATTAGGTTCCAAAGCTTTAGAAAAAATATGTAGGCTTAGGAAAATATACATTTACACATTTGTTATGTACTGCTTACAACATTTTTTAATCGAAGGAACTATATTGACGGTCAAATGTAACTATCTATATCAGAGACAAATTCAATACTTGCACCGACACATTTTAATTTCATGTATTTTGACACTGTTTATTACGTGTGTATTACTTGAGTATTATGTGTAAGTATAAATAAAAAGCATATACAATAAAAAATAAGATAAGCAGAAAAAACAATAAGCAATAAGATATCCCATCTGCGTTTAATTTATGATGGTTTGCAATTTGAAGAAGTTAAGCTGACATTTGCATACTTTGTGAGTGAAATTGTGACCTTATTGTTTGACGTTTCATCAAATATCAATTGTTTAAACCCGAATGCAAAACGTCTCAACAAAATTATTAAAATCCAGCAACAAGCAATCGGCAAAACAAACATATATTTAAATTCTGCGCAAAACACACTGGCACGTTAACGGACTCATTATGCAACTGAATTGTCGCAATACAAGTCGTCAATAGGGAAACTTTTTCCGCAGCGCTGCAAAGTTCCCTCGTTTACATATTGCTGTTGGACCAAACGCACTGTTACATCTTGATCGTGACAATCCTTTTTATTACAAACTAACTTTCACCGCGGCTTCGCTCATACAGAAATTGAATTACAAAAAATCAATAAATGCGTTAATTTAGACTAAGACCGTGAAACTAAAGTGATTTTTCCTAAGCGCTCACTTAACCTCCATTCAATGGTCCGAGTTAGGTGGTCGGGTACGATGACCGCTGCACTAATAGACCGATTGGTGTAAAGTTTATGTTTCTGTTATTTTTACATCATTATGTAACAACATATATACATAGATAAGTTGACGAGATCTGACGTGAACTCTATGTGAAAAAATATGCCGTGAAACATTTTACACAAAGCTTTACAACAGTAGCTGACCCAAATAGTAATGTTTTGAACGCGCCAGTCAAAAGTGCTTTACGCTTTTTTGCCTTTTTCGGTCTAAAAACGATTCAGATCACATAAGTGTTAAATAAAATTACTTTTGAAATCAACAAAATTGGAATTGCTAAATAAAATGGCCCATGAAAATTAATATTCATATTGAAACAATTGTTTTGCTTTTCAATTAATATTATTAATGCGAAAGTAACTCAATCTGTTCGTTTCGTTTCGTTTTCAAGTCAAAAAGGTTTCCATAAAATTTGTTATGGAGATAACTTGTGTTTTAGGAACACGAGCTATTTAAAATATTTTGTAAATAAACTCTGGAAAATTAAGGTCCGTTACAAAATACTGTATTGAATTTAGATATCTGCACGAACGTAGCGCTGTTAACTAGTTTAAATATAAGAACAATCAACGTTTCAATTATGACGGTCTGATTTCGCTTGTTAAATTAATTCTATTACATTTTACTGCGTATCTGGAATAAAACTGGTTTGATATTATTAAATGTGGGGATAATTTTACTTTATATTTAAGGGTGCCTCAACGTGCATATTTATCCTGTTTCACTGTTATCCTGTTTCACCATGAAAGCTGGGTTAACTCGAACGCTGTGAAATACATACATTAGGATTCATGATTATTGCATTCAAAATACTGGTGTAGTACTTGAAATCTGTTTTAGTTACTAAAGTATACATTGATCGGCTGAGTGTGATAGCGGCGTTAATCAATGACATTTTAGATGATCATATAAGGAAAAACATTTGTAGCCGAAGTCATAAAAATAGTCTGTTAGAATAGTAATGACATTTCAGCCACTACTATTCATGCAATTGGCTCCAAATTTCGACAATAATATAGGTAATCTTATCATGCATTTCCGTTAAATATGAAATATATTAGTATCGCAATGACATAGGATGAAAATCATAAATTAACGTAAACTATGTTGTACTAGCTCTATTTTTTGGTAGTACCTTATATAAAATTTATAGATTGAAGTACATGATATTGGAGCAGCAGTGGAGTGTAAAACTATTCTTCTGTTCGCCAACACGGTTATAATCTGCATAATAAAAATATACGCGATTCTCTGCCTTGTTATCGCTTGCTTAACAACTTAACTTTAGCAACTACCTTACCGAGGGAGATAAACTTATATGCATTTATGTGTTGTGTTCCCCACATTAAGGAATTAAATAGTTTATATTACGTCGAATAGCTTCAGCTAAGCGAAAAGTTGTATTAACACGAGTAGTACTTTCTACATAGCGGCTATGTGGAAGCTGCTATCTTGTCATATTTCATATTCTAGACGTATATTCAATTAAGGTGTTGAAACGATAAATGTTATGCCTATAATATTATTATTGCAATACATACTCAATGGCCGCTTATAATCATAATGTCTCAACGGAGAGCACAGAAAATTACAATATTGAATTGGCGATCCGCATTAGGGACACCTCAATAAAAAATAAATGAACCACATAAAACAACAACGATGAGTGGAGAAAAAGAAAAATAACAAGACAACTTTAATAATAGCAACAAATTGTCCAAAAGATCTTAAATCAAATAGGGTACGGACGGCAAGTAAGTCTATGGAGCCATAAATTTAAATATTAAAAAAATATAGGCTTCCTCCTTCCTGTTTCATAGGAGTTCCATATAAAATTTCTAGACCATCGTTTTATATCTCAAGAAACAATATTCCCTTTGCTTTTCGATTTCACATTACATCTATTTGATTAATCCGAATCAGGTTTTCTCAAAAATACATGAGACTTTTGTATACCGAAAATAATCTTCACTTTGCCTTTTGTGTAGGTATATTTCTTTTTAGCGACAGAAGACGGGTGTGGTCTATTTCACGCTACACAAAGCACGTTCGTCGCTTGGCACGTTCGTACCAGTTTTACTGGGCTATCAGATCAAAACTCCATTGTTGCAGATTCTAAACAAATTTCAATTGTCATTAGTTAGAACTGCCTTAGTAAACAAAGTTCGATGAAAGTGAAATAACTTCATTTTATCAATTGATTGTTTCGTCTGACGAAACTTTCTAAACAAAGGAACCAGAAATTCTCTCTCGATGAATTGTAAGGCATCCTAAAGAAACGAAACAAGAGGACATCAATCAAGTCGAAACAAAGGCCTACCCTATTGATCGGAATTGACCGTCATATAATACTGGGTTAAGTTTTATCATTAGTTTCCTTCCACTTTTCATGGAAGGTATCGAATAAAATCAACACAATGCGACAAATTGAAAATTTTGCGTACGAACGTGTTTCTTAAGTAAATATTTTTAAGCTGACATTTTAATGTTGTATATTCAAACGATCATGCAAGCTACGCATTTGTTTACGTATGACTTTTCTTTGGGCAAACAAAAGTGGTGGACGTTTCAAAGAGTGCGCTATGGGAGGAATGATAGTTATAAAGTTATTAGTGTAGCAAAGCGGGCATCGGTGAATCGGTGTCGGCAATGATAAAGCGCGGCGTGCCCTATCGACTCCGGAGCTTCCCTTTTTGTGGCCGGATGATTGATGGTTATTGAATCCGCAGCCGTTGTCTCTCACACAATATTGACGTGACACTGGATCTTCTAGCAGCGACTTATTTTTAGACCTACTACTTATATAATTTTCACACCGGCAGATATTGTAGCTATATGTACGTCGCGGTCTGTGCAGTTTATTGTTCATTTTAACAATCAATATTTAACGTTGTGTTTTAAAATGTCTATTCACCGCGTAAATGTTAAATAGCCACCATCCCAGTTAGCGATATAGTTATATAGGTATAGCGATATAGGTATAGAATTAATTTTAATGCAAACGTTTTACAGGGATATTTATTATTAGCAGTCAAGATATCTTTTTCAATATCCAAAAAAGAGTAAAATCAATTAGTGTCTAGTGTAGCAGACTACACTAGACACTTACATAACTATCTTGGTGCATACAGATATCAGATACAGATATTTATCTGTACGGATGAAGGTCAGGGTATCAATATAATTTGCATATGATAGAGACGCCAATAAAATAGCAGTAATAGATAAATATTAGATTAACTGCCTTTTAAGGAGATTTATAGCAGAATTAACATTTTTGGTTGATGCACGCGTGTGACTATTTTCTGCTTGATGCCAATCAGAGGCTTTGTTGGTCATTCAAAAAATACATTTGGTTCCAATGTAAAACAAGGTAGCGTATCCCGTTGTTGCATGTCTTTGTGTTTATTGTGTTAAATAATTTTATAATAGATATTTATTCCTTACGTGTTACATAAGTTTTTAGTAAACACGAAAACTCCCTTAAAATGCTTCACAGTAGGTAAGGTGTAAATTAAAGAAAGACTTTAAAATTAGGCATTTTATGTTTTATTTGGCTTTTGCACACATATATAAACGAAGTTGAGAGAATATGACTGTGTTTTCAATTTGAAGTCACAATAATAGTCTCTCAGAGAATATATACGAACAACAAAGCATGAGGCCCATTTTAGGGCTATTCATAAACGTGTATTGTTGGAGCTTCGATCTCGGCGTCGTCCTGTCTGCACTGTCTTCTCGTCTACAGCTTTATATTACGTTGTCCACTTGTTATTATTCCATCGTACATATTCATTGGTTGTTTATTTTATATTACATCTTACTTATGTATTTTGACGGACGACATTTATACAGCGACGCTGAAGTGAGCACTTGTAATCCTAAAAAGATGAAGGAATGACAAGAATATACAGTATGAGTGTTATTGGATGTATATACTGAGGGGACCAAGACATTCTTACCTGGACCATATAGGTCGGGTACTAGCCGATGAGATCTGCGTGTGCGTATGAAGTAAGTGGTGACTGTTGAAGTACGTCAGGTCTGGGAGGATAAAGACATTCTATGAAATTCAAATTCAGCAAATTCACACGAACATATTTGGTTTAGATTTTGCTAATATCAAACTTGTGTAAATCCATTAAATTACTGTCTTTAATATTGAATGGGGAGTGTTTTGGAGTTGAATATTGTTTTAATTATTGTAATACACAACCCACTGGAAGAATTGTAGCTTATTGGCTTTATTGTAAACAGAAAAAAATGGCGTATTTCCGTAAATGTCCTTATCCAAATCCGTATGATAACTTTGTTTCAGAAACACCTTTGAATTTATGAGTGATACATACCTACCAAGAGTATCGGATTTCCACCCTCTAACGAAAAGAAAAATGGATAACCTTATTGAATTTCAAGACATACAAGGCTGAATATATTTGCAGTTTCACACGGGTCTATTAGTGAAAGAGGTATTTTCATTCCAATAGTTATTTGAGACACTCCGTATAACAGTACACTCTTTAAAATTCCTGTAGAGCGTTATTCTGAAGTCATGCGAGAAATATAGGTACGGATGATTATATCACTTTTATCGATTAACAGCGTTTTATAACAAGGACCAAAGAAGTATATCAGAAACGTAACCATTAAAGAACTTAAGGCTGCATGTGGCGTAGACGTGACGATATTGTAGGTATAACTGTACAAGAAACAATAAGAAATAATAATTACTTCCAGCGCACTCCAGTTACTATCGAATATTTTCTCCGTTGGTTGTAGCGAACGTCGACCAGCGATAGCGAGCTAGTCTTTCCAAAATTTACATCAAACTCCCGTATATCGACCCGGCAAAGGGCAAGCCTGAGGTCCGACGCAAACCGTCATATAGTTTAAGAAACTTATTGATATCTACATTTTATAGAAATTACATTTGCGGTGTTCGTGAGCATACTCGTACATCGATGCGTTTATGTATTCAGTTTATTATTTTTATTTTTTTGCGTTATACCTATGTAATAAGTATATGTTGGTGATTTAATTTCTTTCCAAATTAAAATTCATTTTTCACTGACAGAGGTTATCGCTTTCTTAGCTCCCCTTACGAACAAACTACCCATTAAAAATCAAGAATCTACAGATATTTTTTTTAAATAAAACAAAGTAAGAAACATCTCATACCTCATGTATACAGCCTTTAATGAAACACAAATAGCTGTATACTTTAAAATAGCACCGTGCAGTATAGTAATTTTTAATCACTACCATAAAATGTCTCAGTGTTGAAGCCCGTTTTCAACATCGGTGTGATAAAAGGGTTAGAAAAAAGTTTTAGTAAACACTAAATACCTACAATATTCCTTGATAGCAACTACTAAATATATTTCTGTTACAATGCAGTGCAATTAAACTAAACATTTTATATAGTATTATTATTATTATAACTAAATTTCCCTAAAATTACTTTTCATGATACACTACACAAAAATGTTATCGACATATATGAGAATTGTATTAATACTAAAATAATATAACCTTTAATAAAATTTGCTAGCAGGGGTTATTGCGCACGGATTTTCAGTGTTTCGCTCTGATTCCAATTCAACTCACTCATTGCCCTAGGGAAATTTGTAAGAATAAATGTCAATTTCAAATATTTTCCTCCTTGTCAAATAAAAATCCTTAGTTACCTAATAATATTTTGTGGACATTTCTAATTAACTTACGCTCTGACTTGGCTTGTAACTTCGAGTTCTATGTCCTCTATATTTTGTTATTAATTTAAACTGTTATACTTATTATTGTACATATGTATATTTATTCTATATAACGTCCTTTTTACCCCCTTTTTTATCCTTGACACGCCCAAGATTAACACAAGCCCAGGACCTCGATGCTTTAACGTCGATGGGTTTACCGCGCCCGGTTGGCATTTTTTCTCCAAGTAATGAAATACAAGGTGGTAGAACCCTCTGGTTCGACTCTGCCTTATAACAGCAGTGTTAAGCGCTGTTGTGTTTTGATTTGAAAAGTGTGGTAAGGGAGACATACTTTTTCGAGGCATTCCAGCTTAGTCCTCAGGGGTAGCGGCGCATCTGTGGTCGACCT
>DWQT01002416.1:0-14214 GCA_018244895.1 Myscelus amystis hages | reverse complement strand
CAGGAGTCCCACAGACCCCCGGCATCCCCAGCCGGGACATGCGTAAACGCATTTCCCAACGTAAAAAAAAAAAAAAAGGAATGTCTTGCCTTATTTGGAATCAGATAATATCTTGTGTGGAGTGTCCCAAATTTTTTTATAATATACAATTCCCACACAATGTGTAACCATTAGAAGTACATTATGTTTAACCGACGATTTAAACGCACTGGATCGTAAACACAACAGTGCAATCTGAGCGTAGAGCGGTCTAGATCTAGCATCTCAACACGCGTTTCAACTTCGCCCACCGCAGTTACAGTAAGCGTCGCAAGTTCTGAAAAGCCAAGTACTCCACTCGCAATACAAGTTATACACATTGTTGTGTTATCTAACTTTGATGTTAAAATCCCGCGTTACATATGTACTTATATGTATGTTATAATGAGACTTGTCATCATATTTTGTATGCAGTATTTTCTAAATTGTAAATCTCTAGCTATTAATTTGGAACCTATTAAACATTAGGTATATCTTACTCCTTGCTTTCTTATAGATATGATATACGGAAATTTGTGCCGACCTTTTTAAAATATGTTTATGGTAGGCAATCTAAATGGATACTTATACAGTTTGAGTCCTAGTTAATATTGCAATAATAAATCAATACTGCAAACAACTATTGTAAGACTGGCAGCTGTAGGAACAGAAATAGATGAGCACACACAATGTCTCGACGAAACTCCCATAGGAAATATAGCGAGTGGAGCAGCATTACGGCTATTGAAATTACATGAAGCGTTTGCCTATAAATAATCCCATGCATTTAATCTACTCCCTCAACTATTTCCAATACTTGTTTCTAATAAAAGTGCCGTATCTCAGGCTTTTCAGCAGATTATTGGCATATCGCAAGCAATTTATCGAAATACAATACTTCCAGACCGCAATATCCCATAATTCTATTGAAATGTTAAGTAGCTCTTCCTAAGAGACGTTTGGGAAGAGGTTATTACATAAACTCGTACAGTCAATTTATATAAAAGTAAGAATGGGCTAGGTACAAATTAACGAAAAGCATACTATAGAAAGTGTACAACAATAACTATTATGCTATGGAAATTAATGTAATAAACTAATTGAAGTGTCTAAATTAACGAATCTGAATATTAACCATATGAAAAATTAAATGCAGCGAAACTAACTCAAAACAAAAATACGACTCGGAAAACGTCTAAGCCCGGAAAACAGGAAGTAACGGGGGATCGTGTTGAATGCGATTTTAATGAGTCTTGTTGGGGGTGAGAAGAAAAGCGAGACGAAGTTATTAAGACTTTTTAAAGTCGTCATTTCTAATTAGTTGCAAGAGTAGGCACTTGTGAAAGCGACAGGGATTGTTTTGTTATATAACGTTATATAACACTTAGAAGATTCAATAAATATCATAATTTGAATATAAATTATAAATAGTGGCTGATGAGTTCAATTAAATTCTGTCCATGAATTTATGTCATCTAAGAATGTTTTTGGAATCAATAATTATAAGAGTAAATGTGATTATTTAGTGATATTTGAACAATACACTCACAGAGCATTGTGAAGCCATCTGTACAGATGTACAGAATTTTTTATAATACATCAACTTGTGTACCAGGATTTTAATGTAAGACTCAGTTCTCGTATTTCTCCTAGTAGCCAGATATAAGTTCTTGGAATTTCAATATCGTTAACACAACGTCCTTTAATGTATTTCCTCGGGAATGTGATTTAGTGCGATATTGTTTGCACTTGTCTGCGTTTGTATCTTTTAATATTCCTCCAATTTCTGTATTAACTTCTCCTTGTTTTTCCCTTAATTTATTGCAATTTATTCCATTACGTTGTTCTGTATTTTCATATTTTTGTTTAACTTTTTGTTATCATTTTTCAGATATACAAGACAATCTACGTATAAACGCACGCGAAAATCTTCCCCGGCACTCCCTTGAGAAATAACTCCGAGTGTCAATATTTACACATATCAGTCAAGTGGTTCGGGATAACGGCTTGGATTAAAATGCTCGCTTTCGTAGGTATATGAAACCACCCATTTTAATCTATGTACGTTATGTATTATACGTATCTTGAGTACATTTTTCGCTGTACTAACACAAACACTTATTCAAGTTCATTTTCGTATTTGTTTTGAATTTAAAATCTTGCTGTTTCTTTCTGCAATGTTGGTTCATTCCGTTAATAATTTAATTAGCTTATGTATTAATTAAAAAGATATGAGCGTCTTAATGTATATATAAACCATTTTTCAGTTGAATAATCTGTACACTTCATCAAAATTTTAATTACTTGCTCCTTTTATCATCAGTACGTGCAACCCTAAACTCTGGGATACTGGAGATTTTTATCCAGATTTAATTAAACTGCGTCAGCAATGGAGCAGTTAACGGTTGCGCTGAATAACTTTATGGCTGTAAGATTCAGACATAAGGGTGGTTTAACGTGGTCTTGTAGAATTCAAAAATCAAATTTCTATCGTAACATGAATAGTAAGTCTAAATTATACTTCAGATAAAATCGTTAGTATCGTTAAATTACTTAATTTGTGAAGTGTCACTGAAATTATAATCCTTACAAAATGGTTTGTGAATTGTTTGCTATTGATCGAAAAATGAAACTAATTGTTTCGTGGTTTCAATAAAAGAAAAAAAGAAAAAAAGTGACACCAAAGTAAACAGTCATTTAGAAAAAAAGAAGCTTAGTAACGACTTCTTTGATATATGGTTTTATGATATCAAAAAAGCTAATAAAACATAGCTATCAAATGTAATGAAATGATGCAATAAATTTCACTCGTAACTTACGCATACGAGACCATAACAGCGACATTATACTTACCATCCGGTTTAAGTCATGATCGGATCAAAAAAACTTATATCCTCTGATGAATATTCAGCAATAGAAAATACATCACCAAGAACCAACAGTGGAAGACTATATTGTTTATAACGGTCCCGAATTAACACTTGCACTGGTACCAGCTGATCAGGATCACTAACAAGGAAAAGAAAGTAAAGCATTCCAATTTCAAATTTATGTAAGGAACATTGCAGATTTCAAACAGATGCTTTAAAATAAAGATACTGGGAGACCAAAATCGGTTATGACTTACAATGTTCGCGTAATCCTCTCCTTTACACCATTCAAACTCAGCCGCGGCGCAGCCACTGACAAATGAACTACAGCCAGCATGTTTATTAGCAAACATGGACGTTTCGCGTGGGTTCACTGAACCTGCGGGCAAATATTGGCAAAATTCATGGTTTTGCTCCGGCTTAAATGGACTGGTTGCTGACTAACTAATGATGTCAAGGTTAGGGTATTTTGGATAAGCTAAGTTCAGGCTTTGATGGAGACATAAAATAAGTTAACAACGACAATGACAGGGGCTTTTTCAAGAAAGGTGTGAAAAGAGTTCTCCTTCGAAAACAATTCATTGGTAACTCCTCTGGTGTGTATATCCATAGGTGACGGTGATCACTTTCCATCAGCTGACCAGTCTGTCTATTTGCTGGGTTAATATAATAAAATAAAAATCTATTTCAACTTAGCATACAATGATTGAGCAAAACAGACAGTAATATCTTAAATTAATACGAATGCAAGGAATGATAACCGGTATTGGTTCTTTTACTTCTGAAGTTGTCTTTTTGAAACGGCTGTTCAAAAGTCAAAAGTTGCAATTTATAAAAGATTACATATTTCTATGCTAGAACCATTGGGCACTTTTTAATCTTCTCCGGAACTCTGTGCTTTGTGAATAGCGATTTAACTTTCATTCAGTAGTAAGCTGCACCAAGAAAAAGAGAATTTGCAGTTGATTCTTTTGCCACGTTCTCTCCGACTTTTATATCCGAATCCTTGGCTATAATCATGCATCTATCGCTGGAACCCAGAAGTGTAGCAATGTTCTTCATTCTTAAAAACAAATATTATTAATGTTCTAAGTGTTACAAAGTTTCATTTGGCAACGATTAAAAGCGTATTATCGGCAACCAGCAGCAATATGAGTCATTTGGAAATCTATATGATAGAAGTATAGATATGGACATAGATATTGTCCATATTGTTCAAAGAAAATTGTATTTTCTTGTATACCACAAAAGACAGACCGGCCTATTCAAATCGTCAATGCGCATTATAACTGTATTCGCTTTTTTTCTTTTCGTTCTGAACACACAAAAGATGGAAGTTCTCCTATTAAAATATACTCCATTAACGTACAAACTTTTCTATGCTTTTCCGTCCAGACAGCGCTTGTGACGTTAAAAATATAATTCTTTGCGAAAACATTTTCGATGTCGCGGACATCGTAAACACCGTAAACTTTGCGGGTTTTAAAACGTGCGCTCACGTGTCTCACCACGGGAGTTATGTGCTATAAAATATTCGATTTTTAACGAAAACATTAATGTCGGCAATGTCGCCCACTGGAAAAATCACAAAAAAGTAGAAAAGATATTTCAAGACGTTATGAAAGAAATTTTAAATTATAATAAGTAATTGAAAGATAATGACGTCACGAAAAAATCTCGATTTATGCTCTTAAGGTGTTGAAAATGCTATTCAAATTCTGTATCTGTGGATGCACACCAGTAGAATACATTCACTGGATATGAGCTTCAGTTCTATTTGAGTTTTCTTTATGAAATCTACGTACAATAAATTGAGGCCTATCAGATCAAACATAATATTATAGATACCTTTTACCAATTGTTGCCGTCATTTTTTCTGTTGTTGTTTCGTAAAACATTTTCAGAAGCTCTTGTCCGTAGCACATGTATACTAAAATAAAGGCTGTAGCTTCGCGCAGGTGAAACGGACACCTAAACCTTTTTTCGCATAATCTAGAGCCGTGGGAACGCCTAAACAAACCGGAGCCGAGAAATTATGCCAGCTACCAGGTATAAATTAATTTATTCTATATTATTATGCAAAGACCTATAAAACTTGGACGGTCTGAAGCGAAAACGTTTATTCAAAGGGATCTATCTATATTTTTAGAACCTTTGTCGGTTTTGTGCTTTAAAATGTTGCCGAAATTACATTTTTGTAATTAATGGCCGCTGTTGAAGTCGGGATCTTGGGATGTTTAAATATGAAATGGACCATTTTGTCGCCAGCGATTAAGGGACACCTGAATAAGAATTTACATAAATGTATTAACATTTTTTAGTAAGTAAGGACCTGAAGTTGCGTAAATAATTAATATTTTATTTAAATATCAACGTATACAGTCAAAACATTCGTATCTTGACCCAATAGGTTCCAGAAGTCTCCGAAATTGGCTCGTATGTATGAAGAAACTGGTGAAGTTAAAGCTTAATCGCATTTTCTATCGCTCAACCCTGGGTGGAAGCAAAGTTCTGTTGTCAAATCAAATCCATTGTTCATATTATATATACCTAATAACTAGGGATTATCTAATGCTTCACTACGACCTTAACATGAGTAGAAAACTAAGCAAATTCGTATTACGTATACGATAATATGTTAACCCTGTCACTGTGAGAGATCTGTGCCCAATAGTGGAACAATAAAAGGGTTGAAAAAGAACAAAAAATGTTCACAAAGCCCCAACACTAAAACGTTCAAATAATGTAATCCGCGATCTGTTTCGCCGAGTTTCTGCTTATCTGTCCCATTTATTTAACTAAGTAGGCCAGAGTTGGCCTCACAATGTTTCCCTTGTTGTACAAAGTTGTCATGAAACTTTCTGACACTTGAAAGTACACTGAGACAGTCTAGATGGGCTAAGGCTTTGTTCGAACTGTGAGGCGTTAACCGTGTTAGTAGCGAAAGATCTTTCGCCACAGGTTTTGTTTAATTTTCTCGTATCTCAACTATTCATTGTAAAGTTGACTATATTTAAAGCCGGGACACCTTACTTTAAACTTTAAATATTACTGCCTACAACGGTAAAGCAAAATATTGTTACAATACCCCTGTTATTTGTCAATAACATTATGTACTATAATATTTTGTAAATTGATCCGTACTTGACCAGAGGTTTAGAGTGTGACGAAGACGTCATTTTCCGTAGAAAGGAGATATTTACAAAAGTAAGTAATATAAATATGTTTATATCGGTCTCCAGCCCTTCAACTACCTGCACACTAAAAATCACATCGATCCGTTGCTGCGCTGTGCCGTGAAAGAAGCACAATGAAACAGACAAACACAATTTCGCAATTATAATATTAGCATGGGTAACCACTATTGTTCCACTAATATACTATTTTGTGGTAAAGTGGGTTGTTTTTGAATGTCAATTATTCATCTGTCCATTCGCAAATTTAAAATCAAAGCAATGTAATCCGCTTCCGTATATATTCTCCGTGTTTACCACGTCCTTATCCGGCGAATACTGCAGAAATAACTCGTTTTGTCGTATCGTCGAGTTCAAGATGTTTGACGTCTAATTCTATGAGATATTTAAAGAAATGTACTGTGCAATTTGTTCGTTCAGTGGAAACAAATTGACGCGTGTATAGGACGGGATAATGGGAAGTGTCTTTCCAAGACCGTGGCGTCCTTTGTTCGATAATAGCATAAGTTTAAAGTAACAACAATGATATTATAGTATCATTATAATAACATATTATTGTGGTTGTGTGTGTGGGCCGGTTTCCTAACGTTTTTTTTTCCTTCACCGATAAAGCAAGTTATATTTACATTTTTAAGTTATGCCAGGATTTGAATTCAGAACCCTGCTGTGGGAGATTGAAACTCGAACCAACAAAAAATCCCTAACTAATATCGCAAGATATTGTTTTTACTACTCTCACATATTCTATTCTAAGGAGTATATATACGTGTATTATAAATGTTCGAAAATTCGAAGTGTTTAATAGCATAACAAATTTATCTTCCTTTGGCCTCATAACTTAAGTCTATGGTTCCTTTTGTTGTTGGCTAAGGTAGCAGTTGGATACCGAAGTAGGAATTGAACAAAAAAAGTCGACACTCTGGCCCGCGGCCAGCTAAAGTCAAATAGTGCCGTTACTTGGCAGAGAAACAAATTCGGGACACCCATTGAAATACTTATTTCAATTATTGCGATAATTTCAACAATCATATCAATGAGCGACTCGTGAACTTGTAAAATGTAAAATTTGCACGGATCTCGTATATTTTTGAAGATATTTAATCAAATAATCACCATTGTGAACGATCACGCATAGATTTGGCTGTAAATTTTATACATAATTCTTAAGCTTCGTTTAGAAGATTTTTTTTAGTATTCTTACTGTATTTTTTTCTGAGACATGTACCTCACATTTGTGATGGTAAAATAATAAAAATAATAATATCAAATTGCTACACCGGGATAGACCAGTACACTAGTCACATTTTGTTTAATAAGCACAGCATTAAACAAACAGAACAACAAAAAATCAAATTACCGACAAAAGAAAACTTTAAACGCACTTCTCTTAATTCTCCAAACCACTGAAGGCAACTTCGGCATCAAGTATTTTAATTATCTTAATCCCCCGACAAAACTCGAAAAGCACCCTTGCGACTTAGAAGTATGGCCTCTTGCGGTACAAGTTACAAACAGATGCTATGTTAAGGTATCTTTGTAATGAAACAGAGAACATTTATTACCGCAATCTTATTAAAGTAAGACTTAGTCCATATACTCGTAGGTTGATAATAGCACGTTATTAGCAGTAATCAAGGATAACTAAAATAAATGATCACATGAGTGTAATTCCAATTAACATGTACCATGATCTATCCTGTAAGAAACAAAATTAATTTGTTACTTGTGAATTTTGTACTTTTAGGGGTAGCATTTTGAAAACTAGTATAGAACAAAACGGGAAATACACCCAGTGAAACAATAATTGTTCAGATTTCTTTATAAAATGACAGAATTTTAAAGAACGTACAATTATTAACTACCAATTTTTAAATGACTCAAAAAGTGTCATTCGTGATTTTAATTTGAAAGTTACACTAACACTAAACGATTGTAAATAATAAAAAACACTTAAAAAGTTCGTGATTTGCCCCACAAAGCGCACCAGCGAAAACCGTGCTAATTTTTGAGACAATACCCGAGAGAATACGACTTTAGCCACACCCGTCTAAAAGTGAGAAAACTTGCCGGCAATTCAATTAACGTTACTATCGGATAAATTATGGCCCCCAGGCTGTCGTGTAGGCGACGGGGGACAATGGAAACGGATTTGTCTTTACAAAGTTTTATTGCTTCTAGAGTTTGATTGGTTGCGATGACTGCTAAGTTTCCGAAGTCACTTAATGTCTATTTAACTTTAATTGATTGGAGGCATCCAATTTTTGTATCCGTTACAACCGTTCCTTTGCCTGTTTGCTTACATTGCCACAATATCAAAATGATACTGACAGTATACGTATTTAATAAATCATTAATAATTTTATTGGCTCTATGAAATTGCTTTTAATTATTTACTCGTGACGTGTCTTACCAAATAAATATTATGTAATGCAAATTCTTCCTTTAATTTATATCGCTAAACCTTAATGCTCAATATTATTTTACCTTCTACTTGGTGAATTGAGCCAATCAAATGTAAAATAGAAGGGAAACGTATTGAAATTGGGCCAACTTACAAATGTAAGAGCAAATATATAATAATAATAATGTTGATGTTATGATGTTAAAGATGTGTTCGTTCACGTTCGAATGAAAATAATATGGACACACGTATTTCAAAGGATCAAAGGTCCTAATGTGAGCCAACGAAGCCTTAAAACTAAATGGCGGCCCGTTTCCACCGACGCGTTATTTCGCTCTCTTCGCAATCTGCAATGGCCGACGTAATCTCCCGGCCTGACATCCTCGACATCCGACGGCCGTGGCATCGGTACATAATCCAGAGATTTGCAACATTGACAGGTAGTAATCCCCGAGGATGTGCCCGGGCTAACTACTTCTGATTTCGCTTTCGTTTTTAGAACAACCTTTCATCGTATTTCGTTTTATCGACGACTGAGTGTCGTTACGTGTTAGGCCTGTCACAGTTACAGTAAAAAAATCTTACGTTTCGTAGTTACAAAAACAGCATCTTTATTACTTTAGATTTATTGTTGTTTTGATTTCTTTCTTTAAAATAGAAATCTCAATTCTATTCCATTTTAAGCGACTGTACCTTAGAAAACTTTTGTGACAGGAGTTGTGGGTACATTGGATATATTAATTATAAGTCTTTCACCGTACAAGATATTATATCAATTAAAGGACATTTAATATTGTCATATATCATTGCTTTTACGTTAAAATCATTTAACAAGCCAGTGTCACTGGCAAACCTATCAACTGTATCAGCAAATTCACAATTTGTGTTTCTAATTTCAAATATAGCATTGTCTCCAATCAATGCCACCTAATCTAGGTCGCTTTACCTACTACGTATAATCCCTCTAACATCAACGACCGATCAATATAAAATAATTCACACAATTCGGACGGTTGTATGAAATTATTCACCAGCGCAACGATATGTACGCGAACAATAGACGTATGAATACGAATGTGTAACGGCGTGGAAACGCCAATGCGTATTCTGGATACAGACACAAAAAGCATCCGCAAATTGCAATAACGTACGAACGGCCCGTTGGCTCTGCGTTCCCACAATGAAATGATAACGAAGGTGGCTGCGTGAATCGCTTTTCACAAGAATCACTTCACACATCTTGTTTATCTTTTATGTCAAGCAGATCGCGCTTGCCATCGGACTGAAGCCATACTGCAACATGACTGGTTTTATCCAAATTTTTGTTAGTTGAAAGATTGCGAGTTTTTTTTCACCCGGTCTACTATAGCCTAAAGGACGCACAAAGCCCAAGTACGATGACTAAAAAATGAACATCATTGAATATGTGTGTTTACCTTATAATGAATAAAACGATTTGAATTTGAATTTGACAAAGTACTAGGATAAAAGAAACCACCGCACGACTTCTTCGAAGTGACAGAGTTTTCTAAATTTATTCTAGCGAACAAACATTATCTTATGGTAAATGTTCATCATTGACTTTAGAAATTTACTGCATTTCAGGATTTTTATGTTGCTGGTTTTTTACGAGACTTCTTTTGACTTTTTCAAAAACCCCATGTCCTAGCGTTCATTTCAGTTCACGAAGTTCATTCCCCGTGTCTTCATCAAAAGTCGGCGCGCCGTAACAGGAAAACTTTGGTTTCCTTTCATCAATCTTCTCTGCAGCAATGTTGTCTCTTCAGTTAATTTCTATCAGTGAAAAACGTCATTAGTTCCTCTGTTACCTGCTTGCTTAGATTCCCTGTGCTATGGCTGTGAGTGTGGTTCACCAAAATTCAGGGTGTTCATACAACATTTACTGGTTCCGCTGTAGTTCTCTGTTTAAGTCATGGTCTAGTGTACCACATCTATCCATATCTTTAATATTGTCATTTCTTTAATGCTGTTTTTTGTTGTTTTTGTTTTATTATCTGTGTTTTTTATTACTTTGTTTACTATTATACAACAAAAAAATCTTTTTTTCCTTTGTTATATACTTCATCGGCAAAAATAACTGGTGCCCACAAGTTTCCTATCTGCAATCGTGTCATTCGAAGTATAAAATGAAATTGGATGATGAACACGCACATTCGAGTTTGAAATTTGGATGTGGTATTGAGTTATATGGATAGTTGACATTACTTCAAACGTAATAAAAAAGTATTATAACAATAAACAATAGGTGTTTATTACTAATTTTTTTCAAATGTTTTCTTTGCATATCTTTTTATTATTTTATTTTTTTATTGGTATTTTTTTTATTTTAAGCCTTGTCAAGTTGTTGGGTTGCCGTTATGGTTTACGTTTTTGTGATGTAATTTCCTGTGGTGACGTGTATATTATTATTATTATTATTGTTGGTTGTCCTTGCGACTTAGGTATCAACAGAAAATTACGACTTTTCAACGGACATACATACGTGCGTACACATATAGCCTGAGCTATAACAAGAGCTATATTGATATATTACGTTAATAAAGTGTATAAATTAAAATGAAAACTTGAATAAATACCAAGAAGAATAGAGCCACATCCGTTTATTCCAAGGTTCGATGTGAAACTATCTGTAAATGGAACGTCCGCCGCACCAGTCCCAATAGCAGATAAAAAATATTATTTCATTCAGTTGAGGTTTTCATTTTGTACAAAATTCAATGTACACTTTGGCCGAAACATATAAAGGGAAATGATTCTGGACACTCGCTAATGACGAACAATTTGCGAGAGATAAAAACTTAGTATGCGATGTATAGACAAATGTAACTTTAAAAAAACGAACAATAATCATTATAATTATAAAGGCCGGTTCAGACTACGACACTATACACCGTACACTCAGTGTATACATCGAATGTCTCTGTGTGAACACGAGTGTCTGTAATTGGTAAATTTATTGTAATACTATATTTAGTGTCGCATCAACCGCTGTGTGAACACGTTGCGTTCAAGTGTCTAGTGTAGTTGAGAAGTTTCCGTCACATTTGACATTTTCATATACACTGTATCGCGTTTTAATGCATAAAATGAGTTTTATGTGGAAAATTCCGTATAACTGTAAATAGCACAGGTATTAATGTCTGACATTTATGTCAGAATTTGTGTCGTAGTCTGAACGTACCATAAAGCTATTCCTGTGAATTTCTCTTTGAAATGGCTACATAAACAATATCAAAGTATTTGCCGGATTAAATCGCTAGATAAACAATATTGCAGAATCAAATACATATTCGAAACGAAATAAAAAATTTCATGTCGATTTTATTGCACAGAGTTGTATAAGCAAACACAATTTAGTAGTAGTTTGCTTCGAGTAAACGATTTAATTCAATAAAACGCCAATGTCAGGGTTCACATTTACACGGGAATAAGCTTGCCTGCGACTCCGATCGGCATTTTATTTTGATTTTCCAACTATAGAAAGATTGAAGAGATTGAAAAGCATAAGTGTAGGCACGTAAATGCCAATAGCGTTATATTAAATGTAATATGTTCATACCTGTTAAGAAATGTGAAAATACTGCAATTTTGACCCATCTGTACAATTTGCCCCGTGGCTCTGACCAGTTCTTTCATCCATCTGTGTTGCCATTAAGAGTTCTTAATCTTAAAGTTTTCCAGAGTTGCACTCAACAGAACGTAACACATTTGTAGGTGAACGCATTTAGATCGTCAAGGGATATTAAAATAAAAAGATCTTTAAATTCATATCTATAGAACTAGATGTAGACAAGATATACATACATAGTTAGTCTTTTTAGTCTATGGGCTGCACTAGCTGTAGAAATGTTTACAACTTTTAGAACATAAAGTGGGTAAACGAGCGTCAAAACCCATTTTGTACTGGCCCTTTGCGGCTGGGTGTCTACAGTTGTATCGTAGTGTAACAATGTGATCTGATCATATTTTGAGCGCATGCGCAGAATAATGTTTAAGGCTATTGTAAACATTCGCGCAGCGTCGATATCGGCGCTGGACCGCTGCCAGATTTATTGCCAAATGTTATACAATACAAGATGCCATTAAACTGTTATCTTTCGTACGTAACTCTTGTTGGTCCTGTAATTAAAAATGCCGATAAACTGTTCTTAACATGTTGCTTATTTTAAACACCTACTTAGCTTTGTAAAGTACATGTATTTTTTTTTAATTTAGTCTATGGCCACCACACACCTTCCGACCTCGTAAACATTGTAATCGTTGTGTTCAATAATATCTTTTTTAAATTATAAAAACGTTCTATGTACGAAATCTTACGCTTTTCCAAATAACTAATATTAAACGTATTCAACATTGCAAAATGTCAATGAAATTTACGATATCTTGCAAGATTTTACGACAATTAATGCAGTTAATATAACACTTTTTCAGGGTCTAGAGCTCGCCATGGAAAGCTAATTCCCGGCAAGCAATCGATATATTAACCAAGTGAAAGGAATAGAGATTTTTTAAAATCAAGCAGGTACAACGTAAGAATTTCTCTAGAAATGTTTGGTCCGAAATATTAACGAGCAAATTAAATTGGTTCACTCCTATGCTTATACTGAAGTAATTATCTAAGGCCTCTGGATATTGAGCGCGGGTCCAATTATGTTTGAAAGACTACAAACATGCCCGAACAGCCTTTTCAACTTTTCATACTGGATTACGTAATCAGTATGAACACGGCTTAAGAACCTCATACTGAAGAGACATATTTTTTTCATTAGTTTACCTAACAAGTACAAACATGTATTCAGCCTTTTCAATAATAGAGAAGTGTTAATGTTTTTTTTACAGATGGACAGTCTTTTATACAGCTTATTATGTGATATTTCCTAAAATGCGAAGTAATTTGTTTAGAAAACGACAGTATGAATGACTTTAACTGCCTACAAGGGTTGTGAGGTTAAATAGGATTAAAGTGATTTACACTCAAGTTTTAGATCAAAACGGTTATGGAAACGAAGAATAACGAAAAATCTGTTGAATAGAATAGCCAAGACATTAAATACAAGACTAATAAAGGACAAATTCTGAAGTCCACACAAAATGTCTCAAACACGAAAATGTTAGCACGAGACATTTTAAAAGCAGGGCAAATACAACAGAGTACTGGGTTGAGGAGTGTGAGGTGTCTCCCTTCAGCCCTGAAGCATGTCTCCCTGCAAACGGGCGTTACATAACACAGCGGTATTTATGACTGTGACCCACATCGCAGCTGGGCCACTCGACTTTAAAAAGCTGGAATTGAAATGTGTTCGGTTGGTATTCATGCTTTCGTTCTGAAACCGATCTCGAAACATGTGTACTTTCCAAACGTGAAATATAGTCATGACGAGTAAAATGTAATATTAAAAACCCAAGTTTGTAAGGTGAAGACGAGACAGTTGTCGCACCCCAGACCTCCCAAATAAAAACATAACAAACTATTTCTGGTGTTAATACTAAAAGCGTTATATTTTTTTTTCATAATTTAAACATAATATATCCTCTTGTTTATTTAATCAATTACAATATATCACCGTGACCGTGACCGTTTTACAAAAATAAAAATGTCACATTCATATACATATTGTATATGAATATGTACTTTAAGTATATCGGGTGAACAAAAATCTTAACATCATTTCTATGTTTTCGAAAAATGTGCGCTTTAGACCGCCAAGTT
>DWQT01002415.1:0-14218 GCA_018244895.1 Myscelus amystis hages | reverse complement strand
TAAGTGTAAAAAGTACAGACATTAATGTCTGACACTTATGTCACAATTTCTGTCGTAGTCTGAACGTACCATTAGTAAAGTTGTGTGTCTATAATCGAGTGCAATTCAAACATAGATCGCTGTGTGTACATTTCCCATGTATATTACCTATGATAATAATAGTATGTGTCACACTGTGCAAAGTGAACGCCGTAAATGTGCATGGAATAAATAGAGCTTTATCTATGTTTCCAGTTCAATGTTGGGTGTTTTGGACGTTGTTTTGCGTGCACGCGCAACTTGTCCCATTTGGGTCGAGTCAATGTTTGCTCGCTTCGGTTTAATTTCGTGTGGCAACGTGTCGTATCGGCGACGTTGGCTGCCGTCCACGTAACCGGAGCGCCGTTGCTTAACCGTTTCCTGATTTAATTGGCCGATGCAACCATATAAAATTCTCATATCGCCGACTAATCTTCGCTGTGATCTACATACATGATTTTCAACGTTTTTTGCGTCTTTTTATCGCAAATCATGTCACGTTCTTTTGATGTCGGTCTCTGAACGTGTGCTTACTTAGAGACATTTTAATTAATGCTGCAACTAGAGCGCGAGAAAGGCCCTCGGGGGCGCAGCTATGCTGAACTCTTGTAAAGTCATTATCTACACATGATACATGTATTAACAAAAGGTGCACATTCATACTTCCATAATTATGAATGAGAAAGTAGCCGTTTATCTGTTATCCGCTGAGCCGATTGTGATGTAATTTGGTACGGAAACAGTTTAAATCTCTGGGAAGGATGTGGTTGTGGTTACTTTTTACAAAAATCGATCCAAATTGTTACCATGGTAATTATGTAAGTATTACTTGCTTACGTTTATAGAATACGCCAAATTATGTTTGTTGCTGGTAAAGACAAGCGTTTAAATAAAAATCTAAATTAGAACGCTTCTGCAATAAAATAATTGTGAAAATAGACAAGAAATGTATTTCAAAATAATGCTGTTTGAAATAGACATCCCAAATTTCGGGCCAGTAAGAATCGGGTCAGCTTCTTGTGTTTACGGAATGCGACAATAAAATCCACATTTATTATATTATTGTTACAACACGTGACAGCTTGTAAATTATTCCCGTTGCAATTATACTATCTCTGTCCGGCTTTCTTCAAATCATTGTCGGTGATTCATTGCGCTGTAAATATTTATAATATAATTTATGAGCCGATGACAATATCAATAGTCAATCGAAGCCAGTAGTAGTGCATGATGGATATCACTCGATAATTGTCAAGCGTTTGATTTTTGGACTAATGTTGCACGGAAATTGTGCCAACGTACTGTTTCCGGTGCAGTATGTTTTAATTGACGCCAAGATTCTACAGTCGAGCAAAGCATGCGTCGAGGATTGTGGTTTGCTTTTCTTAATGAGAGGACGCTGATACACGTGTGCCCAGTTGGTTTTCAAACGTTGCGTTTATCGTATGAAATTTGATTCTACCTTTCGTTGGGTATATGATTCAAACGGTTATGTCAACGCATCAATGTTGGGCCTTTTAACTCGCCAGTTGTCACGTACAATCAACGCTCGTGTGCCACCTGTATATTCGAGTATGACTATTGACTGTGCAATATCGACCGCGGCGATGCCGGCTCTGTTGAGCGCTGCGTCAACACGCCTGTGGGGTGTTACTGTGATTGCAATCACCAATTCACAGTACCTTATCCGATACTTTCTGTCTGCTAGTGTCCAGTAGTACCAGAGATCGCATTCGCACCTATTGAGTTGTGCTTTCACGTTCAAATATCGCAACAAAAAATTACCTACTGTTCCGTTTTTCTCATGAAGAATGTCAATAAAAACAAAAAAAAGCATATTTAATCGTGTGTCGTTTATATCGTTCGTGCCGTAAGACGCATGTCCCGTGTTGTAGGTATCCAATTATGTATTTGTTGCGCAATGGAACTTTACAACATCGATTCATTCCAAGCACATTTGCACTTGTAATATGTGCAATGATTTATTATTATTCACAAGTCACACGCATAATCCAAAATACGTATCATGTGATTCCATAAATAAATGGCGCCTCTCAATATCAATGTAAAATTGTACGTTTGACGTGTAGATGGAGGGAGGAGGCACGGTGGGTGGGGGGTTATGTTTTTTAACGTCATACACAATTTATTTAACCATAAAGTGCACTATTTCCGTCATGATCGTTTAATGTTGTATCGGCGACCTGGCGCCTGTACTCGCTATTTATTACATTTCTCTGGAACAGTGCCAGCCACGCTCGCCGGGTGAATCGTCGATATATGCCAAAAGAAAGTCAAAGTTCGATGGCATGAGAAAAGATTATATCGATTATTGTATCTCAATGCTGCTCCAATTTTCATGTCTCCGCTATCATTATTTTGTTTTAAGATCCCCATTTTCTTAAAACCTACATTACTTTCATTGCTGTGGCATTATTTACTCCATAAAATTGGTATCGTTTATCCATATTTTGAGGTATTTTATATTTAATTTTTTTTTTTCGTTTTTCCTTCGAAACGTTTATTACAACTTTCGTTATTACATATTTCTCTCTCAGAATGAGATTATTGAAAATTATGTGATCACAAACTGTAATATGATGACCTTCAATATTATGTTTGATAGATAACCTTATGTCGGTTCTTGTATGGTTTCGTAATAGATAAATACATATTATTGCACTGTCACGTAACACTCTGGCACATTAGCAAATAGCTAAATACATAGATATCAATGTGCAATATGTACATTTCTTTTTGTTGCCGCACAGAGGACGCCCAGCTCGTGGTGAATGGTCAGTGTCCCGTATAGCTATATATGCAAGTCACGGGCTTTGTAATGTGTTGATTGCGTGAAAGTAATGTTTTGATGTTAAAACAAATCCATTGCACAACGAATTCCACCTCGGACAACCTTAGAAGCGACCCCGTTCCACATCTCGTTGGTGTGCGGCAAAAAATTATAGCGGAATCCGGGTACTGCTGATGAGAGTGGAAATTTCGTCTTCGCTCTATGTAGCTCATCACAGTCATGACCCGTCTTACACGTATGTCGTTCATAATATGATACCAACGGGCGTTTTTAATGTCGGCTCAGTATTTAACGTCCACAATATGGCATTTCAATACAATAACATTGTGATGTTTAGTGTTATGGCTATAATAAATTCACAACTATGCCATATGGGATACGATGTTATTTATAATTATATCGCGGCGATTTCGTACAATAAGCCGCCAGAATTTCAATAACATTCAACTCCCGCTGAATGTTTGAAATATTTACGCGTTGAAAGCAAAATATTATCCTTTCAGTGCGAAAAAGGTTTATGTCTTTATAACGACGCGCGTTGTTTTTTATGCACGAAATTTATAAATAATCTTTAGTATATAAAATTTCATACCTGTCTCGATAATATATTTGCGACGGATTATAAGATAAAACATTAATCGTCGTGGAATGACTTGTCATTTATAATTTTCTGTACATATGAAACGTGCAATATATAGTTAGGTATTAAAGAGTAAAAGAGAAAAAATATTGCTATTACATTTGCATCGCTAACAATTCTCTATGTAGTTCTCGCACGTGTACACTTTCTAACCTGCCCTTTGCCAGCGTAGAGTACTTTACGGATTTTCATACTGAAAGACGACACGTGTCCAACAATGTTGCAGCGGTAATACATACGTTTGTATACAATACTTAACTTTCTCCTGTACCTATAGATATCTAGGGAGGAGGATGCGTGATCTGTTAAAACTACGCCTGTATGCTTTCGCAGTTGAATCGAGGTTGAATTTTGTACACTTTTTGCGAACATCTTATATCTCGGGAGTGGCAACGCGTCTCTGACCAAACGTAGTATTACGCCAACCCTATTCCAAGGTGGTTAAAAATAATCATTAAAAAAAAAATCGATTATTATTTTTATTATAATCAATTTTTTCCTTTCGATTTTTTTTATAGAAATGATCGATTTTTTTAAATCGATTATTTCTACAATTAATTTTCCTTTCGATTTTTTTGTAGAAATAATCGATTTTTTAAAAATTGATTATATAAATTACGTGCTTCAATCGATGCTAAAACATTTAATAGTATTAAAATGTGTATCAAGCATGCTTCTTGGTTTCCTAATTCCTTACCTTGAAATTTTAAGGGAACTTTTGATTTTTAGTATTGACCTTTTTTTTTTTGGTATTCATATAAATTTTATTTCAATATGAATCTCTTAGGATTATTATTGTAATATGAAAAGCATGTACTTTGCAATAAAAAAAAATCGATTATTTTTTTGTAATAATCGATTTTTGAAAAATCGATTAATTTTGTAAAAAGAAAATTTTTTATTTAATTGATTATTTTCCACTAACCTCACATCCCTGCTCTTACACCGCGAATTTATTTCAGTGTTGTATATAATATAATAGACATTGATTGATCTTGTCTATTGGATATTTTCGTTGTTGTATTGTTGGTTGATTTAACACTATTACGGGCTACTACTGCGCATGGACTTTTAGCACTGAGCGAATCATGTAAAATATTCTATTACGAAACTTAGCACGTATTGACATCATTACATATTTTCACCTGGCAATTTATAAGGCATTAATGTAATATAATAATGTATTCACTGGGCAATTTATAAGGCATTAATGTAATAGGATGAAGATGATCCTCAATCCTCATAAATAAAAACCAGGCTAAGGTTTGATTTTGAGAATCAGCTTGTGTTAAGAATGTTGAATATCTATAAAAAAAGATACTAAAAATGTTAAGACTAACATTTATTTGCACAAATATTTATACTTCATCAAAACTAATGTTTCGACATATTTTTGACTTGTAAATTATTAGATATTATTAGGCACGCACGCATTCCTAAAATTAATTTTATATCTAATATAATATACAATTTTGCCGATACCTAGATTAGAATCACGGCTGGCAAAGGTTGATAATGATGATCATAGTAATGTATATTTATTAATGATAACGAATTAACTATATGATTTTTTTGATCGCCAATCTAAGAACTCATCAATATCTGCTTCGTCTTCAGAATCATTATCCTCATTTTCACTCATTTGATCAAAATCTTGTTTTTTCTTTTTGGTTTCTTCTTTTTTTAATTCTAAGTCCAGAACCCTGTCAATATAACATGTTTTATAAGTACGTTAAATACCTAAGTAACATAATGATACGGAATTAAAATTACTGTAGTAAACATCACACCTCGACCAATTCCTTATTTGCTCATCAATTTCATCAATTTGTCTCTCTGCAGTCGCTTCTTCTTGTTCTCCTGCAATAATCTCAGCAGAAGTAGTAGCTTCTTCCTTTATTTCTTTTTGAAATTTTTCCCATTCTTCTTCGACAGGATCTTTATATTCAATATTTCGAACCTGCGGCAATCAAAATACATACACATAATGTAACTGAACTTGAGAGTTTACACGTTTGTATAAAAAATAGTTAACCGTAGATCTTTATAACATTGCAACAAGTAAAATCCATATTTTATTACGTAGTTAATGTAATAATAAATAATTTTCTTTACAAAGACTAAATAATAATAATGGTAATACCATAAGTGACACACGAGTATGATTAAATAATAATAAATGTCATTTCCAATTCCCAAGAAGCCGTGTCGTTCAGCTGTTATACCAGTTCTATTGTCTGTGATAATAGTGTTAAGATAATATCCTAAATATTGATTAGTATAAGTGCCAAATCACTAATGTTGTTATCAAAAACCGGCATATTGAAAAAGTCAAAACAAAATATTTGTAGTGCTTATTTTGCGAAAGTATTTTTTTTCGAATCCTATAAAATGTATAACACGAAAACAATAAACTTAATGAAATCTTGTATACCGCCGCTAGATGGTAAAAGTCACAAAGGCCAAGCTGGAAGAATAGGTATCGTCGGGGGTTCTTTGGAGTACACAGGAGCACCATTCTTTGCTGGTATAAGTGCTTTGAAAGTACGTTTCCTTTCACAAGTATTATTATTCCGTCCTTTAGTTTCAATATACAACGCTGTATATTGAAGTACTTAACATCTAATGTAAACAATATATAAATAAAAGAAATTACATAACAAAGTTCAAACCTACTTATTATGATCATTGTTAAGCAGTTGAATATTTATTTTAGGTTGGAGCAGATTTAGTTCACATATTTTGTACAAAAGCTGCAGCAGGAGTGATAAAATCATACAGTCCAGAATTGATAGTACATCCACTTTTGGACACTCCAAATGCTATATCAGATATATCACCCTGGTTAGAAAGACTACATGCTATAGTCATTGGACCTGGACTTGGAAGGGATCCTGAGACACTACGCGTAGTTTCAGAACTCATACATACTATTTGCATCAGGTGCATACCACTTGTAATTGATGCAGATGGTTTATTTCTTATAAATAATAATCCAAAACTATTGAATAGTTTCTCATCCCCTGTTATATTGACACCGAATGAAATAGAATTCAACAGGCTTTGTGGCTCTATGAATGTTTCTGAAAAACTAGATGAGTTAGGTGCAAATGTTACTATTTTGAGGAAAGGAACAACAGACGAATTATACAGTAATAATCTAGATGTACAGTGGAAGTCAAATATTGGTGGGTCTGGACGCAGGTGCGGTGGGCAGGGAGATATTTTATCAGGATCTATTGCAACATTTCTACACTGGACATTACACCATATTGATATATTGAATACTGACAAAAATGTGGATAATGCACTGCTTGCTCCTTCAGTATCCTGTTACGCTGCATCTTTATTAGTAAGGCAATGTAATGAAAGAGCTTTTAAGAATAAAGGCCGAAGTATGTTGGCTACTGATATGATAGAGTATATACATGAAGTTTTTGAAGATCTCTTTGGAAAATAAAATAAGCCATGAAATTCTTGAACTGACTTATATGGAACAATAATCTTTTCTTTATAGTTTACTAGCTTTTGCCGCAGGTTCGTGCACATTGAATTTGGAATAAAACAATTTCCCTTTCCTTATACCGTGAAAATTTCCAGCTATCTTTGGAATATCTAAATTCATATAATACATTTTACTTATTGCCTTTAAGAAATTCTAAATTGCAACGTGTGCGAAGCTGCGGACAAAAGCTAGTCTATATATTGGGTGAAATGAAATACTGTCAAGGGCGATTATGTTCAAAAATAAGTGTGTGTGATAAATAACTTATTCATTTGGATAAGGATTAAAATCATATTTATTAAAACACCTTCGCTAATAAAGTATTATCTAAGAACTGTTTTGTTAACCATAAAAATGGTTATAGTGGGTTAATGTTAAAAGATAGACATATGCGGTCACAGACTTTTATTTAGAACTTTTAGAGGGGAATAATTTTGTAATACATGATTTTTGAGTAACTTTCACAGTTTACTCTGTGCACGCAAGGAAAGCTCTAAATTTTGCCGTTGTTGCAATAATTTTTGTTGCTGCTCCTCTCCCACTCATCTTAGTGTGATGTTATATAGCCTATAGTATTGCTCGATAAATGAGCTATCCAACACTGAAAGAATGTTTTAAATCGGACCAGTAGTTCCTGAGATTAGCTCGTTCAAACAATCAAACAAACAAACTCTTCAGCTTTATATTATTAGTATAGATTTTACATCTAGCATTAGGTGATGAATGCCTTCAGGGTCATATTAAAAAGATGGAATGCATAGTGGCTTTGTTTGTCAGTATAAACAGGAACATTAACAATATAATTTTTTTACTTGCCATTTACCGGTTAGTAATCATGGTTATTTATCTCATTATTATTATCATAGCATGATAAATCATGGTGGTGATATAATACATATCAGCTTTAGAATTCTGAACCTGATCCATAATATAGGTACTCTTTACCAGTGCAATTTGGAGATGTCGGGTAGTATTAATCTGTGTGGCAAGTTTCTTACATTTTGATGAAAATTCTCCAGTAAGTATGACTGGTTAATATGTTATTGAAATCGCATGCTTAGTATTAAAGTGCCTGAATGTGAAATTTAACTAAAATGTGTTAGATACACTTGCATCATTGTTAGAGCACCATCTACGAGTATGTAGGGCACAACGCTGAGAAACTTATCGAAAGTAGTGTTATCCTGCTTTCACAAATTGTCGGTCTCTTTCTCATTCGCGAAATAAATTATAAAAAAAATAAAACATTTACAGTTTTCACCTATAACTACTTCATGTACTATTAAAAAACCAAAACTTGAACTGTACAATCAAGATATTGTGCCATTTATAGCAAAATTAACAGCTAAAGTCCTAATTGTCTTTCGCGATTGACCAAAAAAATGTTTTTTTGACTTCGCTGACTTTAATACTATGCGTACGAAATGTATTCATCCAATTAACAAACACGATCCAAGAGTTTACCTCAATACCTGTGTTCGTCTTGGAGATGAGACATA
Organism: Myscelus amystis hages; assembly: GCA_018244895.1. NCBI lineage: Eukaryota > Metazoa > Arthropoda > Insecta > Lepidoptera > Hesperiidae > Myscelus > Myscelus amystis. Next base: position 5,744 of record DWQT01002415.1, on the reverse strand, counting down.
ATACAATGACATCAGGACCACAATCAATTCAATTTTCATCTCTGTTTCATTTATAGTAATACAAAATTTTCTATTAAAATCTTACCTTTGCATCTAATATAGGATCATCAAAAAACCCTTCTGGTATTGGTGGCTCAGGAACTTGTTCACTCTTTACATCACCTTCTTTAGATTTCTGTGAATTTGCTGGAATATTATCGGATAATGTTAATATATATGTTTATAAGAAAATAAGAATTTTACTGTGGAAAGAGAAACACAATTTTTAAGAATACCCAGTGTAATGACCATTGGCCACTTTGGCTCCAACTACATTATTATTATATTTGCTGATGCGATCAGTCTATTGTCTCTGTAAATTGTAATAAACTATTATAAGATTAATTAAACGGAAACTAAATGGTGAATATGTTTCATTTATAGACATCTAGAACTTATCATGGATTTTATAGTAAATAAAGAGAGGTAATGTTAATTTGATCACACCTGGTTGCTTTTAAATAAATGGATCTATATCCACCCTCTTCAGACTGAAACTGAAAAGTTGTTTTAATCAGAATTCACAGTAGAATTAGTGTGCTAGTAATACTATTCTGGGTATTTCATTTAGAAATATAAAGATATTACATCTTTCAAAAAACAGAATCACAAGATACTAGAAGTAATAAATGAAAAATCAAATAATGGGATCAAAAGTCAAATGTTACCACGTAATCCTTACCCCATTACATTAAACTTAACCTATCAATTCCGTTACATAGCACACAGAAAATATTTACATTCTTTGCAACATGAAACACACCTCAGGGCTGAAGTTAGTCTGGTCTTCAGAAGCAACACTTTGTATATGTCGCGTTGTATGTGTCAGGAAATAGCACAACTATAGGAAAAACATCTTTAATGCGAGTGAAATTAAAATAAACACTATACTTACGCTCTTCTTCGGGTTCATTATTCGGTAATGGAATTGGAAAGGATACATCTTCACTTGAATCGTTAATCTGTGATTTACTATTAACATCTTGTTGTTCCTTCTTTAGCTCATTGGCGTTCTTTAGGATCCCTTTTATTTTTTTTTCTCGAGGGGCATCAGTTGTACTGTCAGACGGCCTTTTCATTTTCAGTTTACCGTCTGTAAAATTATTTGTTAGTTCTTTTAATTTCTTTGCTTCCTCTACATTTGCTCGGTGTTGTTTACTATTTATGTGTACTTGCCATACATTTTCTGAACGAACTATTGAAGCGCACAGTACACAAGTTAGTTGTCCCGAACTATTATACTTTGCAAGAGGATTGTTTATTTGCAAAGGCTTTTTATCTTTGTTTTTTCGCTCAGCCATTAACCGACGCATTTCGTCTTGAGCCTTCTTTTTTTCAACATGCATCCGGAACGACATTTTCACAGCTATACAAAAAGAAACTTATTATTAGAGTTTATACTACTAATGTGCTTCTCGATTCGCTTATGAGACCTGTCATGCAATGAATTCTCTACGAAATTAAATGTTTTATGGCAATGACATTACAATGACGTAAGTTATTTATTTTGACTTTCGAGCTGTCAATTTCACTGCTGGTCCTCCTGTTATTCTGAAATCGAAAGAAATTGATGGTAATGTTACCCAGTGTCAAAGAGTAAAGTTATAGTACATCATTATGTTGGATATAGATCTTTTAAGTAATGCTATTCAGGAACGTCCAATACTATGGGATTAACAAAATAAAAATTATTATATGTATATCCAAGTATGTCTATCTAAATACGTACTCTTAGTTTCACTCCTTGAACGGACATACTTCTTCAGTATTTGGTATTTTAGCAACGAATTCTCTAAAAGTATTACTTTGTATTGTGCCTTGAGAAACAGACGATGACTATGACTACTGAGCAATGGTGGCGGGGGTAGTCCTGCGGCGGAGTGATTTGCGCGCATATAGGACAACATCGCCGCGCCGCATTCGCTTGAATTCGCGTGTCACCGGTGTCGCCGCTTCCCAATTATATTCGCTTTGACATGCGACGATTCAAATCAATGCATCATTTTTCTTGTCAAAACTTGTATAATGATCGTATTCAAATTGAAAGCTTCATAGCTCGATACCTAATTATTCGCACATGGTTGTCTGAATATGGTCTCCTAGTAAACAAAAGATAGTTTTGTTATTGTTAGCTAAAATTAAAATTATAAAGTTTGATAGACAAGATTTTTTAAATTAAATAAAAACCTGATCGAGTGTGTGCTGCGTTCCTTAATATTCCAAAAAAATGTCTATAACAATAATAAAAATTAAATTCTAATTTATTAAGTTACTTATTCTAGAGTTGTAAATCATGGAGGTTTATTTTATTTATGCTTATGAGTCCTTTTCCTAACCCAAATCGTCGAGTACATGTCAGCCGACTAATGTTTATAACGGCCACATTTTTACAAATTCAAATTTATCCATAGACACAGGTATTCTAGCAAATTTTGTCACTTTGATGGGGTGAATTCTGAATTTCTGATAGATATGGTGCTTCAGTTGGTAACAGACACGAAATTTCATAGAATCTTTAATTGAATCCTGATATTTAAAACTGATTTCAACATAATTTGCATATGTTGTAGTGATTGTGTTATCTGATGCTGCGTGATCATATGAGAAAACAGCGTAAACGTTGTTATATGCCGTCTAAATCTGAGTCTAGGAAATCACGTATTTGTGTTGATTTTCAGTGTTTATTCCGAATGTTCTCATAACGGAGATCTATTTACGTACTAAAATGGACATTGATGTAAGTAAGGAGAATATTCAACCTCTGAGAGGTGGTAGGAATCTCTTGCAACTGGGCACAGCATTGCAAGCTCAATCAGATGTTGATGCCCAAAGACAGTTACAATTGCAAAAAGAGTGAGTATTTCTTCTAACATCTGTTGTTGATATAATATTTAGAATTATATAAATAATAATTCCTACATGTTTGTTCGCACAAAAATTCTTATGGTATTGGAGGTATGTCGTCAGTAAGGCAAATTAATATTGGTGTTGACTTTATTACCTGAACCTCAAAAAATAAACCTAACACATTTAAAGCCTACTAGAATTTGTGTCACAGCAGGTACATTATAGATTGTGTGCAGCAGGAATATATCTGTGAACCATGTTTATTACACAATTAGCAATATTATATGTTAAATTTAATATGAGACACAAACATGAGCCATAAAATATTAGTGGAAGCGTTCCCATCCTCAAGCATCTATGATTTTGTTCACTGTTGTGTGCTCAGTTTTTCATTACACATAATACTTTTCCAATTGTAAGTTCATACTGAATCTACAATGTCAGTTACAAATTGAGCAAATATTATATTACAATGTCCACCTATAACTATCATCTATGTTTGTGTCTTTATAAAATCTTTATTTTTATATTTTCTGCACAGTATAGTGTATTTCAAAAGAGTAGAAATATTTAGAAATTGAACATTTGATTTAGATTAGAGCAATGCATAATTGATTGTAGAACAAAAATGAGCCAGGCGTATATGATTTTAGGGAACATGAAGCAGCTATCAGGCACTATCAGGGTATTGATCCCCTAGACCCGTGGTTCAACTACATCCAGTGGGTGGAGCAGTCATACCCTAAGCATGGCCACGAAGGTCATATAGATAAGTTAATAAAAGACTGCTTGCAGTTATTTGAGAAAGATGAACGGTATTTTCAAGATAGACGGCTTGTGAAGCTGTGGATCAAATATGTAAGTATACAAATGTAACAGATCAATGTGTTGTCTAAATGTTAATGTCTTTCATCTTCTACGGTGGTAGAGAATGACAATTAAGTCAGTTACTTGTTGCATTGCCATCCCAAAGAGTGATATAAGAATCGTCAATTTAATTAATAGTAGTGTATCATATATGCCAAGATTCTCTTTAAAGAATATTAATATATAACAGCCACAATAATTTGGGTACAGTGTGGACATAATTAGATTTGATAGTTACTGATATACATATAATATGAGATTGAGAATATAAAAAACTTACATAACAATAAGTACTACTTTTATATTGCAAAAGAGTTTCATCATCATGCATTAATATATTCAAGTATTTTCATGAGGTTATTGCAATATTGATACTTTAAATCAACAGCTTAGACATGAGACTACTTAGGCATATTGTGTAGTTGATTAATGTATAAGATTTTATTGTCATTACTTTTTAGGTTACCCATTTTAAGTTTCCATATTAATTTACTATTGTTGCTTTATTAATGACTTATCATAATAGGTTGACTGTTTATCAAATCCTTTGGAGATCTACCAAAGACTATATAATACCGGTATTGGAGTTGAATGTTCGGAGTTTTATCGTGCATGGGCTTGCTACTGTGAAGAGTCTGGGGATTACAAAAAAGCCAACCAAGTGTATATGTTAGGACTACAAGCTAAGGCACAACCACTGGATGAACTAGAGCAGGCCCACATGTAAGTCCCAAACTGATTTAACAGTTATTTATAATGCTGAGATATATTCAATTCTGATAACATTGTAAGTACTAAATTTCATATGCACTTTATTTTATTTTCAACTAGCTTTACCCCGCGGCTTCGCGCGCGTTAAATTGTTATTTACGACATCACATTAGTAATCTCAAAAATAACTGTATCTCCCCACTACATAATGGGTATTATTATACATACAAACCTTCCTCTCGAATCACTCGTATCTATTAAAAAAAACTGCATCAAAATCCATTGCATAGTTTGAAAGATCTACGCATACATAGGGACAGGATGAAAAGGTGACTTTGTTTTATACTATGTTAAGATATGCCATATTTTTTAGGAACTTCCAGTTATTCTTTGCACAAAGAATGTTACACGATGATTCTCCCACTAAAAGGAAGGCAGCCTCCGCTTTAGCAGAGACTCGAATGGCTTTGACGACACTGAAGACATTCAAAAGGCGTAATATTGCAAATGTGCCTGTCCAGAGGGTTGGTGACAGTATAAGGAGTGTAATGCCTGGAGTTATGCGACAACAGACTGGCCATGAAAATAGGTTACCTGGATCTAATATCATGCTTAATGTTCATGAGGTCAGTTATTTAAATTGATACATAAAAATGATTGTCCATTATATGTTTTAGCATATTAACTACATATATGGAGCTACTATCATTATCAGCATTTATAGTTTTTGACTATTAAAGGGTATTTTAATATATCACTGAATTGCATATTTTTGTCGTATATATCTGACAATACATGTAAAAAAGAAATGTAGGCTCACATTAAATATACATAGTATTATTAATTTTAATTTTAGGATGCGCCATCTACATCTCGTGCAATACCAGTGGCAGAAGAAACTGGCCCCGTGTCATTGGTGCAGGCTTGTAGTAATGTGGAAAATGAGAAGGAAGTTGGCATGTGGACTAACCCCAAGACGAAAATGGTGCACACTAGTGTGGTTCCGCATCAACCTTTACCTTTTACACGTTAGTGTATATTATATAATATATATTATGAACTATACTAAACTATACTTTATATAAACTAAATCTATATATTATATATAGGAGAGTTACAGCGATATATTGACTCGTCACAATATCTCTGGAACCAGAAGACCTATACATTTGAAATTTGGTAGGAATACTCCTTTCGGCGAGTAGAGGTCAGCTAAGAACGGATTTTACGAAATTCCCCCTGTAAGGGGGTTGCGGGGGTGTTAATTATAATTTATATAG
>DWQT01002414.1:0-14218 GCA_018244895.1 Myscelus amystis hages | reverse complement strand
ATAACATACATTATTAAATATAGTAATATAGCAATGATTTAAAGCGCGTGAAGCGCTTTTTTGCTATAAATTTCGTTCTCATGTTTATTTAGGTACTTGAACTATTTTTAAAATAAAATATTTTCAACATTAAATTCTTACATTATTTCAAAAGAGACCTGATGACAAATGAATCGAATTGTTCAGTGAACTGCAAGCTGGAGAATGCTGAGCTTGGGAGCGCGCGGGCGCAGCGGCCCAGATAAACAGCCGGTCCCTGAATCCCCGCCGCATCACGTTCTACCTCTCACAGTACACGTCAACATAATACGTGTATTTCCCGACCCTTATATTATTCCACTGCTGAACTACGGTCTCGCCTCCTCTCTTATCTAAAATGTGTAGGATTCCTCACGATGTTTTGCTACATCACTAAATCGAGTGATATTTAAATTTTTCAAGTTACAATACACAGGTGCATTTAGGATTTAAACCCGGACCCCCGGAGCGGGAGACTGACCTTCAACAGACTATAACTGCTTACACGAGTAGGTAATTAAAATTAAAACCATTACAAACGGAGTCATATTATGTACAATAAACAATGAAATTAGTGACTAACGGGGACTATTTGCATTTGAAGGGGAATTGCTTCTAGCGAACTGTACAGAGCGCCCTCTGGGGAAATCAGCGCGAACTGACGTTCCATGTGCACTAACAAAAACCACATTAGCATGCGAATGAAAGTGGCCGGAGGACGGTGCGTCGCTGAGACTGCTTTATGGAAGACGAGCCGCGGCCGCGGCCGCCCGGCGGAATACAGTTTAAAGTTGGCTGTGAAATATAACATGTTATTAGTAGCCCAAGTTACTCCCTACAATATCAGTTTTCTGTCGAACGAATGTCAAACGGAATGTTAAGCAGTTGCCGTCATTATTGTTAGATAAATGACGTTGAGCTTCGCAGGTTTCAAACAATGTTTAAAAACTTGGACGGATGCAGCAAACGGCTGCTAGTGGCCAGCAAATGACCATAAAAAGGTTTCAGCCACTTTCAAGCGATGTGCTCAATAGAACGGGACAATAACTGACCTTATAGTCTAGTTGTTAGAGATCCTGATTGCTGAACTGGCGGTCGCGGGTTCGATTTCCATCCAGGACAAACATTTGCGTGATAAGCATTTTTGTTTGTTCCCTGTAAATGTGTAAATATTCATGTTTGTCAGATGTCCCGTTCCCGCACTGTAGGCATTCAACTCGCTAATTTGAAATTGGACGTGTGTGGAAGTATTTCAATTAATTAGTCTCCAATCAAAGTGACTTTACATAGATAAGTCTATAGTAGTAGAGACTATTGAATGTGACAGCGCGTCAAGTTGAGTTACGCGGATACAGCCTGAGTGCGAACGGTCCCCGGCGTGGCGTCCACAAACTGAATCAATTAGGGCACCGAACACGAATCTAATTAATACCGGGGATGGACTGCTAACCTGCGCTACGCGCGCTGCACGCTCTTAGTGTCAAAATTAGCCGGTTCGATGAGCCGCGGTGGTGATCGCAGGCTAAATAAACAATCCTAATTGCAACGCATCTCGTGTACGAAATTTGAAATACTTAGCAACGTTATTGTAGGAACACTTGTGACGTCATTCGACTGGCGAGTCGGTTCAGCTTCCAGTGATCATGCCTGATTAATGATGATTTGGGATCGAATCCCGTATAGAACAAATGTGAGATGAACTAGTATTTGTTAGGTATGTAAGCACGTATTTTTTTATGGAATTTGTATTATTTGTTGTTTTTAGTTATATTCTTTTATTAATTTATTTCGTGTAGCCGCGGGCGGATCAGGCTTTATCTTCCTCTCTTTCCACCTTACCCTATTTGCAAATAAATATATATATCCCCTAAACGTTTGCTGTAAAAGGAAATACAGGAATATCTTACACGAAAATAACAATACATATTTATGTGAAGTGAAGTACGATGGCCCTTCACGTTTGGCGAGCTCGACGGCCGCTACTTACGTTTATCTGATAATATCTTTACGATTTTCGTAACGAAATACCTCGCGTCCAACCCTTCCTAACATCTGTCCGCATTACACATCAAAGGTTCTATTTACTGAAAAATCCCTCTACGGACCGACGCGAGCGTAAAAAAATAACGGTACACACAATTCGACGAGCGTCGAGCGGAAACATCTCTAATAAAAGTAGCCGCAAATTATTTTGAATTTTCCTTACGAGAGCCCATTATCCCGATCTTAAGACTCGCGGCCCCCCGCACACGTGGAGCTACCAGCGATTAGAGCAGGCGGCCGGATGTTGCTGTCCTTGTCTGCACGACTGCATTCGCGATGATCCTGGATGGCGGTAAACGAGTCATCGGATATCAAGTGATACAAAGTGTCAAAGTCTTGTTAGTTTTTTTTTTACACAGTGTCTGCAAACAGCATAATGGCTATATTATCTGTTTCGCAGTTATTTTAGTATGAAGGGTTTACCGAAACGAGGGCCTAAACTTTACTTCTAATACTCAACATCACGTTGAAACGACTCGTTTTCCAGTAAAAACGGTTTATTATTATTACAGCATTACGCCGGGTATTAGGGAGGGAGAGATCCAGTGGAAAATATCTCTGACCTTACAAACCTACCGTGCTCATGTTACGCTCATAGAATACGAATTAAATCACTTTGGTGTATACTCTTCATGTCAGATACGAGTACATACATTGAGAGTTCCATTTATTGTTACTTTATTATTTTGCATTTTTATTGATATCTGATAGGCTGGTTTTTGTCAGTGATTTTTTCCGGAAATGGACTACGAATAGATAGAAAAATCCTGTTTATTTTACCCCCAAAACTAGGGTTAACTTATAAGTAATAAAATTATTTTATGTTATAAAACTAATTTCGAACAGAAATGAAATCTATCGCTTATCGCTCACCGATCTTTGTGAGGCAGGCGCGCGGCGCGCGATGAGGAAAATTTTGAAGTAGCTCAGGTACAAGTTGCCGAGAAAACAAAAAGAAAATCCATCGGTCAATTTGGCCTCTGCGAGGTCGAGGTCTGCGGAACAACAACACTAAATGGAACAAGACGCACTAAATGTTCTAATTACTGGACGATGTAGCGTTTGTCGAAGCGCGCGGAGCAATCTGCTCTGTTTGTCGTGTCAGCGGAGTGTTATCGGAGTTTCTTTTCTTTTATTTTAAAAGCGTTGGTAGCTTTTTTTGCCGCATCCTCATCCTACAGTTTGAGTGCAAGTCGATAAAGTATAACTAAAAGAACTTGAATTTGATCATCAAACAATCAACATGAATTATAGACATGCGACATAAATGTAGGAGAAATACAGAACCCAACTGCTGGGTGCAGCTGACTTGTGGGAAATCGAGGAGTGACTAATGTTCGAGTTCTTTAACCACTACGCCACGAGCCCCTCTCGTCACGCTATACATGTAAAAATGTATTCAATATAAAAGAAGCGGGGAGCACCTGCTTATTTTCCTTAAGGTTTACTGTTTCATTTTCCACAGAACCCTAATAAGGTGGTAACCGCTAAAAATAAGGCACTTGTAAATTCTGCTCGCGGCCAACGATTTTAAGTGCCCTTCTGGCCCGTTATTATCCTATTTTTCTTGCTCGCGAGTGTGAGGGCCTCTTTATCGTAGCTAGTGTGCGCCGCGGGCTCTGTTTTGACATAATCTAAGTGAAACGGTATGTCAAATGAAGAGCCCTTTTTTAAAGAGGACTGGGGATGCTATATTTATACATAATAATGTTGAGTGTTTTTTAAATGTATTATCAAGTAGAGTGCCGTGCAGAAAATGGAAGAAATATATAAATATTTCGTTTTGTTATTAGAATATTTATTAAATTTTTGGAACCATGGTTACCTAAAATAGAAGATTGGTTAAAATTTGTTAGTTTTATTTTCTAAGAAGCAGTGCTCGTAACTTATGGTACTTCTGGATCCTCGAACTACTTTCAAGAAGTCCGACAACACACGGACAGACAAATTGACAGGATTATTTTCTTTTTGTCCAACGTGAAAGCTAGATGTTGTCCAAAGAGTTTTCTTGTTTTCCTAACAAAATATTGTATCGCAATAAAACTTGAATGTACGTTGGTATACTGTTTGTTCTGTACTGTGCCGCGCTATTGTTAACGAGTAATTGCATTGTTATAAACTACGCTCTTTTAAGCTCTGTGGTGTTTTGTTAGGAACACTACGTTTATGCCTCTAAGAGGTTTCCTTCTTTTATGTTACTTTCAATTTTTATAACTCTTGTTTTGAAAAAAGCAAAATATTGGTAAAGTTTAACAAATCACAATAAAAAGGCTAGTAAAAATAAATTTACTGTTGTGTCCATCTGGGAGAATTTGATGTTTAATAATGTACATTGTGGAACTTTCTAAAGCAGTAATAAATAGGCTTGTTTTAGGGAGTGAGCTAAGTAAGATAATATCATTCATAGAAATTCTTCATTTTATTTAATATCATCTGTATTATTTATTAAAGGATTAGATTTATTGAGATATACATAGTATTCGTCTGTATGACAAATTCTACATTAACACTTCATTAGGTATTCCTTTTAACGAATTTTAATGTAAGTAAATGGGTAATACAGAATCTTGGTATGTTCGTTGTTAAAAAAACGATAAAGTACGACGTTGACACGCCGTTCCCAGTGTACTGTGGCCGCGAGCCGTCCCCGGCGGGGGCATTGTTATGAATTACGCGCTTTAAGCCGTGTCGTATTTTTGTTAGCAACAGTCCGGTTACTCGCTTAACCATTCCATGAATAACTGGAGTATTTCTGTTTAACTATTATATACCATGTAACCGTTTGTCATAACACACACATTTAACGATCAGTTGGATGACCGAACAATCAAATTTGTTCATCACGCAATTGTTTGTCGTGGGCGGGAATCGAACCCGCGACCTCCGGCTTAGGGATCTGGATATCCAACCACTAGACTGAGAGGCTAGTTGACTAGCCTGTCAGTCTCAGTGATGCTTATTTTTTAAATTACAAATCCTCTTCCATAGTAACTGATATTATTAAACTACGCGTGTCGTGTTTGGAGCGGTGTAGTATTTTTGTTAGAGCGCCCCCCCGCGCCCCCGTGCCCCCGCGCCCCCCTCTTTATTTATTCGTTTGTACGTAGTGTCGCTGGAACACGTGAAACTATGGAATATTTTAACGTTTGTGCGGCCGCGGTCCGCGAGTTTTAGTCATTTTGCTGAAGTACTTCAATGATAATACTCGTACATTTGCTTGTTGTCTCTGGGTGTAGTAACTGAAGGGACTCGCAATGAAACTCTCGAAGGTTCAAACGAGACTGATGTATTCATAACAACACGGCGTCGGTACAAGCCGCCTGCCGCCCACTAAGTAACATTCCACAGTCCACATTACAATAACAATATCAAAATAGGTATTATATAGTTTGTACATATCTATGGTATCAGTCGTCCGGTAACTACTCGTATGTCGGTCATTTAGTTGGCTTCGGAATCGCCCGGTGCCGTAAAATACGTATATAATGATTATATAACATTATTTGTCGACAAAAGTGAAAAAATCGCACTTACCGTAAAGAAAGCACAACAAAATCCTATTTTCTACTGTTACTGTTAACCGGCCGCTCCTCGTCGCCAGGCCGCGGTGATTGTGGCATTGTTGGAGGGAGCGGTTTTAAGCCGCGCGTTTTTCGGTCGCCGCTTATTCGTTTAACGGCTGTGTCGGCGGAATTTATAGGTTCGCGCTTTATCGAGACCGAACTCTATTTTTTTTTGTCATATTTTCTGTCTATGTATGTAGTTTCGCTACGTGAATATGTTAACCGATTTACTAGAAGTGTGAATGAAAAGGAATGTTTTATCCATTGTAATTGGTATCGACCGTATGTGTCATATATGTATTTAATGTTAGATATTTGCAACGTGTAGGTGTCAGGATTTGAAGCGCAGGACCTCGGAATCGAACCCGAAACAGACACCACGAAGCCCTCGCCCCGCCGCGCTGCCGGCGTATCCACTAAGCGATAAAGGAATATTTCTACACATAACAAGAAAAGTATACCATCTCTTCAAGCCATCTCGTTATCTCGAGGAACGGAGAATTGCGCCAACAATAGAAGGTTTTCTATTAAACGACCTTTATGTATATTCAAAGCTCTATTGGAGTTCAGTCGGGATTATTTCTAGAGTTTAAAGTGCCGCAGGTATTCAGATCCTCTGTTATTATAAAATATTTATTGTGAACAGGTATAAGCTATCGTATTGAGACCGTACCTTTTGTAAAAGATAACAGAAATCGAGGGAATGTTGTAAAAATGTAGAGCAACAGAAATGGCCGCACCGGAAGTGGCCGTTCCAGGCGGCCGGCGGCCAGCGGCGCCCGGCGGAGGGCGGCGGAAACACAATAAGCTCGATATACCCTCAGGAATACACAACACAAGTTATGTAGGCCACTTCGCCAATTACAAGGAAAATGGAGCCGCGTAATACTGGTTGCTTCTGAAGTGGTGGGAGTAGGGGGCTTTGAACTAAGAATAGCAATAACTCCACAAACGAAACTACCGAAAGCGCCAATGTCCGCAATGTCCCGCGGACTTCAGCGGCACTCTCTTATGAGAACTCAATAGCATAACAATACTTTTTTATAATAGGGCTCTTCTTTTATAGTGCGACGATTTTAAGGCCGCTAAGTCAATTGAGTATGCCAAGTTACTCGGGATGTTTTCCAACACCAGTACGGCGAGTTAAAGGTGTGTGCCAGGATTTCAACCCAGATCTCGGAGTGCGAGACTGATATCGAGGCCTCTAAGCTACCAACTGCCTACAAACATTTTTTATTATAATATAGCAACTTATAGTAACTAAGTTAACTTATTATTATTATAACATGGCCTAAAAGGCTAAAATATATGCTCACCAGTGGGCCGCAATGAGTGGGCTACAGCCAGTGTTCAAGCACCTTCAGTAAGTAAGTAATTTGTAATATGAAAATGTTAACCTCACGTTTTTACAAGCACCTTTTGCATCGCTCATAAACGTAGAAAAGTTCCCAGGTTCTCGACAAGTGTTACGTTAACCGAAGATTCTTCGACACGTTAAAATCGATACGTGCGAACACACAAGTGTCGCGAGTTGGTATTCCGTTCGGGCCACGGACATGTTTTGAATACACCCTTTGGGGGTTCGTAGTGTATTGTGAACCTATGGCCGAGTGATCCCGCTAAGTTCACGTTAAGAATATTATTTTTAGTTTTTCGAGCAATATAGCTCACATAAACAAGACCGCCATTTTATTACTTTACGTTATTTGAGTTATAAATAAAAAATAAATATCAAAATGTATTTTGGTCGGTCCAACGGAAAATATTGGTACATTTTTTAAAATTGATTTTCTCAACAAACAAGCGTGGCGTATATGTGTGATGCGCCCGGGATGTGTGGCCGCGACATACTCGCATCGAGAGGAAAATTTTACTTTTTTGAATCACTTAGAATTGAATCACTTCTTGTCTTCTTTGTAAATGGTACATCATTATGAACTCATTTGATTATTCCACACCGAGATGTCTGTATTTGAGCATAATGAGAACAAGAATTTTAACAGGTAATTTAGAACGAGTAATTTTGTTTGCTGTTTGCAAAATTACCGGACTGGTTCCGAAAATTCCCTTATAGATTCTACATTATCTGTGATTATTAGTAATTCTTAATATTTATAGTAATTGTGACAATTCCACACACGAGTGTCCGTTATCAACATACATAATATACAGACTATGTAATGGTTATATAGATATTTTTGTTACACCCAGACCCCAAAAATCTTTGTCGTGCGTGAACCTAAGACCTCCGGTTCTGCGGTCAGGGTCTGTAACTCGACCACGGAGCCACTCACATCATGCGGACACTCACCGCGTCATACAGTAAATTCGTTGTATATTTCCATTTTATTCAAACTACACGCATCTCTTTTTATTTGTTGCAGGTACGACTGCGAGGTTCACGATAAGTATATTATGGACGACGCGTCAACATTCGGCTGATATTTAATACAGATATCGTTTTACACGAAACGAAAATTCGTTTGGTTTCAAAACGTATAAATATTTATCGTTCGGATCGCAAGCAGTGGACGTTGTATAAACTGGTTACCGGGGCTTTTCGGGACTGGCCACAAATAAAATATGAAGGTAAGCGGTTATTTAAAAGGGCCCGCCCGCGGCGCCGCCGTAACGGGATCATTTTACCTTCGGCACGCGCCGCGCCCCGCCAGCCGCTGGAGGCTACACATGCAAGTTTTCATGCCGGAAGTCACTTCAGTTACCGGCAATCGGAGAGCGAATCATTCGCCCTTATCGCCGGCCTCGTCCGAGCTTTATAACTTTCCACTGTTTTGTTAGGAGCCGGTACAGCTCGGCGCCTGGAAGGGTCTATTCTACAATAACAGTAGCATCTTCGATGGTCGATTGTTTTAGGCTTTGCTTTGCTGGAATTCATGTTATCCATTTCAGTTATTTCACAACAATCCGCTTGCACAGACTGAATCGAACCCACCACCCCTGCTCACTAATCATTTGACTAAAACGCCAGTTAGTCATCCTGGAGTCGAATCACATTTCGATTGCTCGTAATGGATTTCTAAGCAAGATGATATTGATACGGAAATGTCACTTATTCTAGTAATAATAATATTAGTTTACTACCTCCGGCCGTTCTAGCAAATAGTATACAAGTGTAATGTGATATACATGTTGCTGTTGGCAAACCGTGTCGTAATCAATACTCCCGATGTAGAGAATGTCTGTGTACCGGTTTTTATCCGGCGCCCCCCCCCCCCCCTGGACGATGGGGCCGCGAAGCCGATAAACGATAACCACATCAATATTATGAGGCGCGCTAAGTGTTTGTACTATTATCTTGAATTGAATAAACAATTGAATTAGAAATACAATTGTAGATGTACACGTGCTAAATATTAAACAGCTCACTCATTTGCCGACTTGGTGAATGTGTCAGAATTTCATTTCGTAATAATTTCTATTGCCGAATTGCGTAACGCTCATACGTGCCGACTTAAGGCGGCATATATTGTTTTATCAGCTTTTATACGAGTATCAGAGGCAGCAATATATTAGTGGTGTAGATGTCACTAAGTGTAGAGTTCAAACCCCGGCGGAATTTCCGGGTTTACAAAATAAATTATTTTTAATAATCCAAAATATGTCCGGCTGTAACGGTAACCAGAACGGAACGAATATCGCATGAAAATTAGCAAACCTTAGATATTATCTCTTTACATTTCTGTCAGTGAAAACCTGACCTACTCATACAGATAAATGATCCTCGACCACCAATATCTCAATAAAAGGATTGACGGGAATAGTAATGTAATTTATTACCGTTTAAGCGTTTTATTAATAACATTTAATTTACATACATCGTCCGACTGAACTGACAATGGCCTGCACTGAAAATTACAGCCGCTATTCGAGCTGGCCGCGCTGACCTGCAAGCGACGCAGCGCTTGATTTATGAAGTAAGCCATTCAGTGTGTAACAATTTTTTCTGGAGCAAATAAATTAAAATAGCTTGACTGTCTTGTTTTTTTTTACTTATGATTAATTTGGACTTTGGAACGCCCGCGCCGGTTCACTACGACGAATATGACGCAAAGTACCTGTCACATATTCAATAATAATTTGAATTTAAATCTTGGTGAGAATCGAACCTGCAATCTTTTTAGATCAGTGAGAACATTATGTACTTCTTATTTCGTTCACGGGAAATAGGTACGGACCTACTGTTACAATTCTAAACAATTAGGGAAAATCCAAGAAAGTTTCGCCGTCCAGATTGAAATTCAGCATCGCCGGGCTGCCTGGCCGGAGCGCCAAACTAATTCCAACTGTTGAGTCTACATTATAGACTATATAACGTGAAAGTAATGTGACATAAGTTATTAAATTTCCCGTTGGGCATGTTTCCAGGCGTCTGGGAGTTTCGCATTTCGAATAATAAAGAGTCGGTCATTTATCAAATCCGAGTGAAGCTATTATTGAAATGGCATACACTATTATGGTTTCGTGTTTTGAAAAGTCGAACAATGTGTCAGAGCCATACTCGGAACTATTGTCTTCGAACACAGCTCTTTTAGAAGTCCTTATAGCATAAATAACTAGCGCTTTTATTCATTATTGTAGCTGCTGCGAGTTGATTCAAGTTTTACAACTTATCCTATCTTATCTTCATAAGCTCATAATCTTTTGTAACGCGGCAATTTGTGATGCAATATTATTCCGCGGACACCGGTTTAAGCACTTCTGCATATTATATAGGTATTACAAATATTATGAATTCACGACATTAACTGTAAACCGTTTGATTTAAATAAAACGTAATAGTTTAAGTAACCTATATTACGACTAATAAATTCGAAAAATCGATAACAACGCAATTCTTCAAATTTTGGTACTAACATATTTTTAAACACCTAAACCTAAGGGTTACAAAAGACGAAAAGAATGTCTCAACTCCGCATCCTAGTTATGGTTGCTTTTTCTGTATCTACTGCAAGCGACGCGCAATGCTTTCAAGATATATTATAATATTTAATTGAGACACAATGTAGTTATTTCCTCGAAACTCGCCTGAGCGAGAGAACGCAAGAAGTTAGCGAACAAAAGTCTACTTCAGAACAGGAAAGTGAGCCAATCGCCGCCGAAACGAGTGGCAGCGGGATTATCATTCGTTTTATGTTTATGTACCAAGTTTGCAACTCAATAAGACTAAGTTATTCCATAACAGAATTCCCCGATAGATTTATACGGACGCTTCATCCAACGGCGCTGAGGTCTTTATGAAATTTCTCGAGAATTTTTTTGCGGGCCGCGCGCCTCTTCTCCGGAATTCCTATATTTTTGTTTCTCCGCGGAGCGGCGCTGCTAGGTACGCGACAGACTCTCTTTATAACAACTCTTTCACCGACCGAAAGCGTCTGCAATTATTTGTATCAATCCTGTTTTCCTTTTTATTGCTGCGGCGGTTGCCCGCGGCTGAGAATTATGCATTTTGTGGGTTCGATTTCGTTACATGCTTCACTCTACTACACTCACAATTTAAAATCAATATTACAAATGCACGAGTCTCTTTTAGTGTCATTAAATCATATCCTAAGAACGAAGTGCGTAAGGGATGACGGCGAATATAAAATTATGCACTCTTCGTTTTATAAGTAGCACAATAATAAAGTGATATCGTGTAACCGAAATAAGCATTCATTTTACTCGAAGAGACTCATTAGCATTGCACCTTAGTTCCAAGATTAGAATAAATTTGAATGACTTTGAAGAGCGCGGATAAAGGCTTAATTAATGAAGTTTGTGAAGCTGTGAAAACTGCCTTCCCCGAGGAATAGATTAAGTTGACGCGTAAACATTTATTTTATAGACACGGAAGATAAGATAAAACAAAATTATGGTAGACTCGACAGTTTGAGCCACGGCAGCCGAGAGAGCCGAGCAGCGCCGGCCGCCGGCCGCGCGGTCGGTGTTTTTTTGTGAATTCTCCGCTGAGTGTGCAGATCTCTTTGACGAAACTCGTGCGTATTGTTGTTCTGTTGACTAAATCGTGCCGAGAATTTTTATTTGCGACCCGACGTTGGCTAAATTTCCCCTTCATAACTAAACACTTTTCCTTGTTCGCTTCAAATTAACACCCGGTTTGCTGGCAGTGAGATATTTAAATAAAGAAAACGGATAAAAGAACGGATGAAATGCAAATGTAAAAAGACTGAATGAACGGAGTTCCCACTCGCAAACAGCTGATGAAAGTAGTTTGTATATCGTAATATTTCAATGTAATTTGATATAGGTATGACTCTGCATGTGATACTCGTAGTTTAGTCAGCGAGGCAGACCGATGCTGTGCTTTCTGTACCAAATAGGTCACACGCTGGCTGACGGGGAGTCAAGAGCATGGGTGTAGGGAGTGATGAATGTAAATAAGCACGCCAGGGTTGTAAGGACAGATGTATGTAGCACTCGGTATTTTCTGCCTATTACATTAGCTATCTAGCGAGATGTTGTAACGGTGATTCTCATTGGTGCGTGAATATCAAAATTATTATAAACCTACATTTTATTGCTGTGTATTTGTGTTCTGAATAAACCACACTTTCAAACTTTTCAACGTATTCCTCGCGCGGGAGCCGCGCGCCGCCGCCGACCGAGTAGTTCGACCGGATCTCAATTCCTTTAAAATTAATTATTCATTCGTAAACGGCGATGGAGTTCGACGTACAAAGCAAAATAAATACGATGTGTTTATACTTGTGCTCGACCGAACCTGTACAAAGAGAGTAGACTGGGGTATAATGATAATGTGAAAACAAGAGTAATGGTTATTCCGGGTACTTCATCATAACAACATCTTTACTTCGCAGAAGGTCCCGCAATAAGAATAAAACGTAACAGTTAATTCGAATAACAAATATAACTGTATATTCCATTTTGAAGATAATGTCAGTACAAGTGTCGTGTTAAAACAGCCAACCCCGAGTGGTATTGTCTGATTATTAATAATTGTTGATAAAGTTCATAACAGAAAGCTAGTAACGAGGAAGCTAATCTTAATATCGCCGTAATGGCTGCAATCCCTTCGCAGACGGTTATTATTATCAGTATAATAAAACAATAAAGAAGCGTTTAACGTTCCCGCTCCGCCGTGTAATTGCTCGTAATATTTTCATTAATAGCCACTTACTCCAGCCTTTGAATACGCGCCGGGTGCGAGCGGGCGCGGGACTGCTTGTAACACGAAAACGCCTTTCTTTTGGCTACGGTTGATATGAAATTGGAGATCCCAGCCCAGAAACCCAGCAGGTTTGGGTCGCGCCTGCGGCAGCGGGCGACCTGGACCGGACTGCACCGCGCAGCTCCAATTCGGTTTCCCTATCTGCAAAGGGCTAGTGATCTGTATAACATAGCGTTGATCTCCAGCTTTCACCTGCGGGCGGACACTCACTCCCTGTCCCGTAACTTATAGATCATTTTCAGCACTTCTACTAAAGTTATCTACATCATCTACCCGAACTAGCTTAAATACTCCGTCTAACCCTAGATTCGTTCAGTTACTGCAAAACATCGTGATTGTCATTTTGTAGGCATTTGAGTCTCTTCTCACAATAAGAAGGTCTTATGCCGCGGCCGCCGCGCTGTATCGTATTGTCAGATTTCACACAATGTAGAAACATTATTTTTTTATTTTGAAATGCTCTAACGTTTCCTTTAGATGTTTTTCTCCATCGTTATAGCGAGTGATACATCATGTGTAAGTTATTTTTTAAACTGAACGAAACATAAAACCCGTTCACGTTGATGTAAAAGTGAAGGGATTGTAGCGAAGAAAATAAAAGCGGCCGCCGACCGCTCGCGCCTCGCGCCGCGGCTGCGATTAGCGGAGTGTTTAAGCGCAACAGCGCGGCATTAACATCGGGCCCTAATTAAGTAGTGCTCGCCAGTTTAACTAACTGCAGCGGAGATCCTGCGCTGGGGGGATTCCCGATAATTAGAATCTTTTTCTACTTCGACTTAAATTGTCCATTGTAGAAGACTCTCTCGGGTGTAATGGGGAGAGGACGAGTCCAAATTAGCAGCGAACACGCTCGGAAACTCGGGCGATAGTATTTCCAGCGAAACGGAACATTCCAAGTTCATAACTAATTGCAAATAACGGGGCATATTTTTTTGCTAATTCCCGACGGGAGTTTTCGAATTTCATTTTCATTCGCCATAAATTTCAAAGTTCCGTTACATTGAAGTTATTTTATATAGGAGAACACTGTTATAACAAACTTGGAAACCGACAACGCTATCAAAACTTGTAACATAAATAAATCATGGCGGTACCTGCACCTACGGAAAATACATTAAACATAAGACAAGAAGATGTTAGTAGTTCTCGCCGATAACCAATCTGGAACAGAGGTGATTCCACCAATCTGACAGGCCGGTCACAAGTGTGGCAATCATCTAATAAAAATAATAAGCGGGCACCCGGGCGTCGGAAATCGACCCCAGTAAGGGAGGCCGGGGCTACAATTAACAGAGGTAAGTATGCGAAACAAGCGAATGTTTTTAAAACTATAAACACGAAATCTCCAGCGTGTGTTTTAATTCGTTTACTTGATCACACCGCA
>DWQT01002413.1:0-14219 GCA_018244895.1 Myscelus amystis hages | reverse complement strand
GTAGTATACAATTAATATTAAATCTTTATTATTTTTTACTTTTTAGTTTCGAAGTCGGTTTTTCATAACATAGTTATATTCAGTGACTATTTTCCTATATAATTAATATATAAGTATGCGGTCTTTCTATGTGTAATTTTATGTTCGTTTCTATTATTTCATCGGTATTAACTATTATTGTCATTTGCATAATATTCTCCATTAATATTTTCAAAATTGCAAACAAAATTTTATTTCCAAAGAAAATCCTTAATTTGGTATAAAAAAATACTATTTTACACTGCTACTGGACATGAATGTATCAATAACTTAAGGTAGACTAGTATGCAATTTGTATACAGGATAGACATTAATATTGTACTAAATAAAAAATCAGTTTTCCAAGCATATTTTTTATATTCATTTCAAAAACAATGTTCTATGTGCCACACAGAAGGATAATTATATTTAGTATATTTAAGGGAAACCATCGTCATCCTCCTCTGCCATTTCCTTGGCAAGTTCAAGATCTTGTTGTTCTCTTTCTCGACGTTCTTCGGCACTCTCAAGCTCCTTGCCATATGATTTGGGCGGATATCTCATGGCTTTCACACTTTGATTGTGAAGCTCGAGGCAGAAAGATATACGCTGGTGGAATGCCAACTGAGGTTCCCGAGTGCAATATAAATCAGAACTTTCTTTATTGCTCATGTAACCCTTCTCAGGGTCGATCGTTGCTTCGATGACTCCATCTCTAATAGCTTTCGCTACAATAAACTCAGCGTCCTCTGATGAATCTAAACCTAACTTCCTTGCAATATCCTTAGGCGATATGCGAGAATAGGACAACCCTATAGAGCGGATTGCTGTTTTAATCACATTTTGTCTGAGACGTAGAATTAATGTGAAAGTGTGGTCACTGCGGAACTGAGGTCCAAAGTTTTCTAACACTTCACCAAATCTCTGTAAATTACCAAGTCTTACTGCTTGAGTAAGCTGGAAATATGGGGCCAAAGCCTTTCGCAGCTGAGCTTGTCTGAATACAGCTCGCTCTGGTATATCACCCAACAGAAGTTCAACAACGATGGCCAATTTTTGTACTGTCTGACGAAAACCAACCGCAGCCGTCTGAGGAGCCTTCCTGAGAGCTTGCACCAAGTGTTTGTGGGCATCACTATATTCAAGCCTGGCAGCCTTTATTCTACCAAGATAGTACAAAAATCTTGCCCACTCATTGTTACTTGCATTTTCAGGGAAAACAGACTTACTGACTAATTTATCAGCTTGATCATATAAAGAATAATGTAAGTAGTTTCGCAGAAGACAGTTGATTAAGACAGCTTGTCCCTCATAATCGTTGCGGAGGGTAGAAGTACGCAAACGGGCATGTAGTAGTCCTCTAATGAGGTCCAATTTATTGGTAAGTTCAAATACTCTGGAGTGGTAAAAATAGCACTTAGAAGCAATCAAATCCAAAGTCCGGCGATTCTGAGCAGTTATTTTATTCATAAGTTGTTGAGAGCATTCAGTGGCTTCTTCCAATTTATTCGTATCTAGTAAACGCAGTAGCACCAAAAGGTGTATGTAAACATCGACTTCCGGAACCGGAGTCTTTGGAGCACTACGCGAGCGAGGTGCTTCAATTTCTACTGCACCAGGTAGAGAGCTTTCTACCAGAGAAAGGATTGTTTCTTTGTCCGCATTCGAGGGATAAAGTTGGTTAATAATAGCTCTAAGAACGTTACCGTTTAGTTTCCTTCGTGTATTAGGAAGTGATCTTAAAACTCGCATTGCAAATCTGGGTTCCTTTGAAGAAACAGCCTTGTCGATTTGTCTGACATGCTCCCTCAAATCTTGAACAGTTATCACATCGGCGTCCTTTTTTACTTCAGTAGTTTCTACATCACTAGCTGCTGCCGGGCTATCTACGCTTTTCATTTCGACATCTTGCGTTGCCTGAGCCATTTTACAGTATTTTCGTAGCACAAAGGTTTCAACTTCTATTTAATCACTTGAATAAAAACTCATATCATGAATACAAGAGTTTACCACAGCAAGGTGTCAGTAATGTCAAAAATATGCCGAGTAACCAGTCCGTACTAGGGTTTGATATCGGCTCAAAAATATTTATATTCTATAACATCTATTAAAATATTTAGATGAATATAAAGAAATACATATTATAGTACAATAAATAAAGAATTTTTTTTAAACTTGTGATGCATGGTAATTAATCGATTTGATCGAAGATAAAACTTTTCATCCAAGGCTAGAGAGCTATTTGACATTTAAATTTACTTGCAACATTATACATTGCTTCACTTAAGTTATCTGTGGCAGTGGGTTTTGTATTTGGTTCTCAATAATATAAATTATGATTATTTATTTTTGTTTAATAAGTAATTGTCTTTGATAGCCTAATGCTTATTGAGAATCTTTGACTAAAATACCAAAATTTTTAATAAAAATAGGTAACTAACATTCGTTGTCTATTAAAAAATATTTATGGTTACAAGTTTTTTGCCACTGCCTTCCCATACCATAGATTATAGACAGGACAAAACTACTAGCATTGCTCGTAGTTGCTTAACCAATATAGAGTACTGAGAAATAGAGATAAAAAGCATCAAAAAGTTTAATTACTAATGTTACTATTGAAAATATCGGGATTACCACCATTCAACGATCACAGAAGTAGTGTGTGCCAAAAATCGTAGGCTACGGAGGCGCTGCTGCTGCAGGGGACCGGTTGATTCTTTTCATAAAATTTCAATGTGTTCTGGAAATGGTTTGCAAAGAGGACGTGGTATCATGGTTTAAAGAATTGGAAAGCTATAAACGCATAGACGCAATGTGTACCTTGTTAAACATGTGCTTGCCATTTGAACTACGTTTTATTGGCACGTACTTGGAAGAGCTTGGTAAGCGGGACTTCCAGGAGTTGCGTGGTGCTGAGTTGAGAGCAAACAACCCTACAGATTTGGCTGCAGATATTGGAGGTGCGAATACAGATCCGAGGACCCGGCGGAAAATGGCTTTATACGTGTCCCTCTTGCGCTCTTGTAACTTTGCTTGTGCCACCACACTGTATAATGCTATGGTCAGCTTAGAGCAAAGTGGCTTACTGAAGGGTTTGTATGGCGATCTTTTAGAGGAGATTCTCTTACTATATACTATGGCTTTGCACCATCCCGCCTTTACATTTGATCAGAAGTCACATTTCGGCGAAATATTAGAGAAATTGAAAATCGAAGACCAGAGGATACAGTACCAAGAGCAGCAAGAGCATATGAATTTGACAGCAGTGAGTGGATGTCATTCTCAGTCTAGTATAACCCCCAACATGTCTGTTCCTCCGCCTAATATGCCAAGCTTGGGACCACCACCCGGGATCGTGTTTGTAAAGACCACAGGGGTACAGGTTAGTGTCATGCTCATCTCATATCTCATGGTACAAGGTATGGAATTAAAAATGGATATATGCAGTTGTGTTTAAGTGTACTTGCTAATATGGTCAATGAGTTTTATGAAATTATTAAATTGCAAAATGTATGAAGAGATGTTTGCAGGATGTGCAATGTTATACTCCCATGTTGGTGCGCACATGCTTTTCCTTGGAAGATATTTTATATAACTCAATGCTTGATAATACAACATTCACTATTTTATGCCATTTGTTACTCTTAGAATGAGCTTGTCCTATTTTTACTTTATTTGTTATTGATTGGTTAACTATATGAATGCTACAAAATGGTGATAATGAAAAGAATAATTATAATAACTTGAGACAACATCCCAACATTGCTAGAGTCTATCATGCTAACTAGGCAGCTAACAAACTACATATATACATTTCTAAATAAATACCTGTATATACATAGCTAATATATAACAATAATTTTTCACACATAAATATTTGATCTATATAATATTGCGATTTGAACACACAATGTCTGGACCACCATTCAGTTTCACTATCTATTCACTGATCGATGTGCCACTTGTGTTTATTTATTGTATAATTTTATATTATAGAGAAGTAATAACCTATCATTATGAATCCCATTATACAATGATATACCATCTCACTAGATTAAAGGTTGTGTAATATTTTTAAATATTTTCTCCTTTTGTTGGTCTAATCTAATCCTATATATATTATACAATTATTACATCTATCAGTAATGTGAATGTTATATCCTCACACTTTGAATACCATTCAATATCAATTTGCATGAGGTGCATTGAATTTTGTTAATTTGTGACTAGCTGAAAAAATATGTTGCATATTGTATTGGGCATGTGGAATCATCTGTCACTTTATTCCAAAGGAATGGGTTTATATATTTCATTTTAATTTTTAAATACACCAACACACCACCTTGCAGCTTCAATATTGTATGTTCATATTGACGGTGGAAAGGAAAAGTTACTAAGCGCCATGTTGTTAATTTTACAACAGAGCTGTTTATATATTTTTTGTTTTTTTTTAAGAAAAATCGTAGAAAATTGGCTATTAGAGGTATTTGAAAAAATTCAAGGATTGATTGATTTTTTCAAATACCTCTAAAAGCGTTTTCTATGATTTTTCTTAGTAAAAATAAATGTATAAACACGGATCTGTTGTAAAATTAGCAATATGGCGCTTAGTAACTTTTGCCTTTCCACCGTCGATAGATATGTGTGTTATTGACTATCAATGATTTTCTTCAACCCGTTATATTGTTTCATTATAAAATGCGAGTCTTTTGCCATAATGGGAATATTTAGGCTCTAAGTTTAGCTTCTTTCAAACATTGCTGGTCAAATATACTGCAGTATATAAATTATAGAAAATCCTTTTTAAGGGCATTGCAGGGCAGGGCATGGCAGGGCAGGGCTTTAACATATATTGTCTTGATTCAACATTGTGCCGTATACTTTTATGTTCTGTGGTCTCATGCTCATGCATAGTGCAACACAATATGCATTGATTAGATTATTGACAAGACAAACATGTGGGTGATGAATGTAGGTATTATTTTACCTGTACTTGTGCATATGTCGATATGTCAGTGACCCCAGTACATTTTTACACAAAACTATCTATCAGGGCTATCAGGAAAAAGTATTAGTGTTCTTATTATGCTAATTGATTGATTCTACAAGATAAAAAAAATATGTATAACATAAATTATAATTATAATTAAACACTAATTGAATAGTGACAATAAACTTTTTCTTCAGTTTAATTTATGGTGTTATGATCTAAAGTATATCACAGGTATTTAAATTTTCTAGTGAGTTATAAATTATGAATCATAAACTATATCTGATGTAAATACTATCATGTAACATTACCTTTTTATTTACATTCTTTACACAATGACCTACTGAGTAACATTATAGTTCCTATGGCCAAGTTTAAACAGGTGATTTGTACAATAAATTAATATTGACTCTCAGTAGTTATATGAATTGAAGGAATGTTTAATCAAAATATTATGTCAAGCATGAACCACAAGAAATACATTGTGTTCGTGAAGAGTACTATAGAGGTCCTTTTGAGTCCAGAATAACTGTTGGTTTCATATTCATATTAAGATTTTAAAGTCCAGTAACCTGCATAAAAAACACTGCAAACAATCGAGTATTAAAAATATGTACCGTAGGTTCTTCAAACCATTCAAAAGCCAAATTTATATATCATAAATAATCAATATTGCTATATTATAGTCACCAGATACTCTCATTTGTTTTTGTTATGAGGTGAGGTATCAAAAACATTTTACAATATTGCATATTATAGTGTATGATAATTCTTATTTAAGGTATGTTTTTATTTAATGTATATGAAACATGGCTCTAGAAATCTGTCTTATCTTTTTTTTATCTCCAACAATCCAACATCTTGAGGAGATATTTCAATGTCAACACTTGTCACAATTCACTTACTTCATTGTCTCTTTACTCATCTCTAAACTATAAAACACAATCAGAATGATATTCTTGTGTTGCATTTAAGTTTTAATCACCCACATGTTATCAGGTAATATTAAAGAAATGTCTAGGTACTTGGGAATATGAAAAAAGATACCTATTATGTTACAATTATGTATATTTATAGCACGAATATATAAATCATGTATGTATCACAATTATCACATGGTTCAAAGATCAACTGAGATCGAGATGTGTTACATTGCAAGCCATGTCATTACAGAATATTCCAAATGTATAATAATAATATTTCAATTTTTGTCTTTTCATGTTCTTATTTTTTAAATTCTGGGAAATTTGTAATTGATGTGAACACAATATTCTACAAGTGTTAATCTGGCAACTTTTATGTTA
The DNA here is from genome assembly GCA_018244895.1 of Myscelus amystis hages. Lineage (NCBI taxonomy): Eukaryota > Metazoa > Arthropoda > Insecta > Lepidoptera > Hesperiidae > Myscelus > Myscelus amystis. The sequence goes on along the minus strand of DWQT01002413.1, from coordinate 7,907 downwards.
GATGTAGTACTTGCAACACTTCATAGGTTTTTAAAAATGGTCTATAATATTTTATAGCTTTTCTACTTATGTGTATTTAAATGTGCTAATTTTAATGAAGGTTTCTTAAGGTTTGTCATGTTATGTTCCAGCCTCCCAACTCGGATACTGTTACTGAACTCAGTTCTCCTCCAGTGTTGCCCATTTTAGGAGAAGTGCCTCACCCACCCCCTGGCTTGCCAATACCACAGTACAACATAGGAGATTATATAGGACAGCATGCGTGGCCCACAAACATACTCGTCACACCACTCAATCAGCCAATAGAGGTGCATATTCTTATAATTGATTATTCAATTCAGTATCTAATACCATATAAAATTAATAATACATTGTTAAAAATTCTGTATTTCTCAGACCATGCTACAGATTAAATGTTTGGTGTGTATTCATTAATTGTTTTCTAGTAGATTCCCAGTACATAAAAATGTTACTATACAGGAAGGAATAATGTTATAATATAGTGTTATGAATGATTGCAGGTAATTAACTATCAGACGAGCAGTGCGGGCGCGGTGTCTCCGCTGGTGTCGTCGCCCGGCGACAGTCGCGCCGCGTCGCCGCGCGCGCGCCGCCGCGTGTCCCGCGAGCGCTCGCCGCCGCCCGGCGCCGACCTGCCGCCGCTGCCACCGCACCTCGCCGCTAACTTCGAAAACCTCACTGTCGCAGAGGTATCTTAGCTTTATTTGTATGATGTATTGAAGACAACTACACTACATATATTATGTATCAGATATTTATGCACTCTTTAGTATTTTAAAAAATAATACCATGGAGATGAATATATGTATATTGTGGAGTGTTCATTGTAGCAATGCAACAAACCACAGTAACATACTGTCGCGACCGACAACACTGCCACTCTTTGTCTTTAGGTGGCTGATGCTCACCAAACTCATGTGTGGTTTGTTGTTATTATTGTTAGCATTTGTGCAAGAAGAAGACAATTATATTTAATAGTTAATATGGGAGATACCATTATATATTACAGATTCTATGTAGTAGATATAGAAAGACATTAAATCATTGAATCTGCTCATTGACATACAAAAGTAATTGAGTAGTCCATTGGTCCAGAATTTAGTAAACTTGACTGCTGGGTTGGGGGGTCATAGGCTCGGTTGCCATTATTAAATCCACTCAACAAAGGAGCCTGTACATGTGATATTTTTTTGGCATATCACCTTCAGTTACTATTTAGTATTTAGTAATCTTCTGAAAAGATCCGTTCGCATTTGCAGATTCGGCACAATATCGGAGAAGAGAGATTACGTGAGATAAACGCTGTACATCAGCAGTACCGATCACTAGAGAAGCTGAACGGCGTGCGGAGAAGAACGGGCGCCTACTGCCCGCCCGCGCGGTCGTCGTCGGACAGCGGGTCGAGCGCCGCGTCGTCGCCGCCCGGCACGCCCGCACCCGCGCCGCGACGCCCCGCGCCCGCCGCGCCGCCGCCCGTGCCCTTCCTGCCCTACGGCCGTCCCTACGCCTACCCCACGCCGCCGCCCGCCTACCGCCCGCCGCCGCCGCCCTTCGCCAACGGCGAGCCCCCGCCGTACGCCGCCGCCGCGCCCTACCCAGGCTTCGTGCCCGTGCTGTACGCGCCGCCGAAGCTCTCCTGTTGGAACTGTGGCGCGGCGGGCCACGCGGGCCACGAGTGCAAGGAGCCAAGCATGGAAGAAATGACCCGCGCGGGCGGCTACCAGCTGGACTTCGGCGGCGCGCCGCCCGAGGCCGCGGAGAAGTAGTGACGGCGCGCGGGCCGCCGCCGCGCGGACCGCCTGCCCCCGCACGGGCGCCGGCCGGGACGGGCGCGGGCCGCCCCGGACGCCGCCGTGTCGCTCTACGATCGGTAGTACCAAAGTATCGGGCTTACGAGACGTCAAACTAAATCTACGTTCGATGCTCGGCGCATTTGGAACGAATTCTTCACAATTTGATGGAAATTTTTGATCATAGATCAAACATATTTAGAGTTGTACGATATTAGCCTAACCTGAGATTATCTGACTATCGTATAATCGGTAGCTAAAGTTGAATCGATTTGAATAGTAATTGCACTTTTAAGATTTAAAAGACTTTCAGATAACACATTCCAATTCATTTCCAATAAATACAATTACTAGAAAGATCCCTTTTGACATTTTTGAATTTGTGGGAAATCCATAGTGAAAGTGAATAATTCTTTTAATTTCCACAAATATAATAATTTCTTATCACAAACCGTTTTTCTTAATTATTAATGTCTGTGAAATTCTTTTATTATTGCGTGTACTTTTTGCAACTGAATCCTTGAAATCATAAAAAGTGTGATTACTGATGAAAAGTTGATGACTTTAGACAAAGAAAGAGTGTAAAGAATTCCAATACTTAAAATGATGACAGCAGCAGTATGGGCTACAGTTGGTAACTAAAGAAAAAGTAATGTGATCACAAGACGTAAACTAATTGGTTTGTCAATATTCTGAAAAACAATGATAACATTGAACATATTGAATTATAAAACTGTGATATTGTTGAATGAAAGTTACATCTTTGCATCCCCACAATTGAAGGTCAAAGATAAGAGAAGCATTTAAACTGATCATTATATTCAGATATAATAAAGAATATTTTTATTCAATCAATGTACTTGGATTTCGTCAATTCATTTCGTATTACAAAAATCTAAAAGAAATAGAATGCTATAAAATGTTCTGTTAAAGTGTATTAAAAACAAATATTTGTGTTCTTTAGCAGTAGGTTATAGTATAAGATAAATATTACCCTTAGAGAGTTGTTTCCCAGTTACGATGTTAAGTTGTACATGTGTCATGAGTAGCATTGTTTAATCATTTATAATGAAAATGACAGGAATAGATAGTATAATGCTGGTCCCGTAAAGTATCTAGATTCTGTTTTTAATTAAAGATAGTAAAGTGATAATACGAGTTATGCAAGTTTTTAGCTCAAGCAAAATTTTTACTACTTATGATTTTTTAAATATTTTTTAATGTAATACATTTATTTGTTTTAAACTGTTAGGGTTGTGTTTTAAAGTGCATGTATATGGTTCTTGTGTTATATTTTACACTACATGAATCCTATAAAGTGTTTCATGTAGTTGCGACAATCTTTTGTCCTTAAAATTCAACTTGGGACTTGTTTTTCTCGGAGAAACAATATATTTCCTTTGTTCTTGATTGATATCTTGTATAGTGTTGTTCAAGACACCGTTACAATGTCTGCTGGTGTTAATACAAAATCGTTTATTTTAGGCTTTTGTATTCCAACATACATTTTAAACATTAAGATATAGGTTCTTTGTCAGGCCGTATCAACATCGCTCGTAGAGTAATTGAATCAAGAAACTAAATAATATGTCGTTATTAGAAAAAATACAAAAACATTGAACATAGAGTAACTGAGCCAATAATAAACGTTTCCATTCACTATTGGTGGTGCAAAAAATGACGTGTTACGTTTTTTATCATGAGATTTAAACCAATTCATGATCATTAATGTGTTTATTAAAATATTCATATTTTAATACCAAATTAACCCTTCCATACTATGAATTTTTCCTACGTTTCATAAATCAATTTACATAATCGGAATCATAAAAATATATCTGCCAAATTACCATCTCTAATTTAAAAAAAGAACTATTTTTTTTACTTTGATATCGATCGCGCGCAGCAACTAAATTCTTTAACAATATGCGTGTGTCACTGTGATCGTTTCGGAAAAGTTTGAAACGCTTTTTATAAGCTATTTGTTCAAATATATTTTGTTACATGATCTTCCTTCGCCACAGCGCTAGATTCATGTAATTTAATGAAATTATGAAAACAAAGAAGAAAATTGTAAGTACAAAACTTAGTAAACTGCGTATGTTGTATATGATACGTTTGTCTATACGGACTTATGTGTTTCCATTATTTAGTCGTTAAATGTGACTTTTATGTCTAAGTTTACATTTTACAGTTTATTTCATTAGAAAGTCAAGTTGTATGTAAAAAAAAAACAATATGTATGGATTTTTTAAAATTTGGCTCGAAGTAGAAGTGAATTTAATTTAGATAGATAAACAAGGCACTGTAAAGTTGTGCTGTGTTTGCTGTAGATTGGAATTATGGAAATTTATTCATAGCTTACCAGTTTAACTTTGACACTGTTATTTTTTAAATAGGATTTGAAAAAGTGACCCGTTCCCTATGGTAGAATACTGTTCTGTAACTTTTTCCCAATACATGAAGGTTTCAAAAACACATTGTATTTGAAATATTAAGCTATTTATTCGAAAATATCAACTTCTGATTATCAAAGAATTCAAGTGTAATTAAGTAATATGTGCAGAATTTCTCAACTTTTGTTTATATCACATAGGAAAATGGTTTCTCGTTCAATTTGATTTTATATTATCCAAATTTTTGTGATTTTATTTTGTTTTTCAAAATAATGTCAACATTTAAATTTTAATATTCTCTCTTGTTCAATAATAGACAAGAAACTTTATTGTTTAATTTTTAAAGAAAGGCATTATTTGACAATAACAGAAGCAATTTTTTTTTGGGCGATAGGGAATTTATATAATTCAGAAAAAAAGATTTAAAATAATATTGTTCACGATAGCAATTAGTTGATTATTGCAATGTTTGTGGTCGATTACTGCTGCTGTTCCAAAAACCATTCGCAAATCCAGGTACAAATCTCTTCCTGGAATTCTGGAGTTAATTACATGTTATTCTCATATCAATATATGACATAGTCAATATTCAACACGAACGTCTGTAGATACCGAGCCTCGTGACTTCTGAACTATTCAATACACAGTTCCCAGATCGGATCGTGCCGAAGCAGCGGACACTGGTCGTAATCGTAGACAAGACTGATCTCGGATGTTAATCATTCAAAGACTTGCGCGGTCATTTTTAAAAAGATTTTTAATCTCCCTGTAAATTGGTGTTAGTGTAGTTTAAATTATGCTTAGTCCCGTCAATCTCGTTCTCTCTCGGTACGAATAAGACTGATGAAGTTAACATTATGCCGCGCCGCTCACTCGGGCGCCGTGCGTGCAATTTACTCGATTTGTAAATTCAGGACTGTCTGTTCAATGGTTAAGAAGAAGTATAAATATTTGACGTAAACATGTATAGACGACCAGCGACGTGACTGGCCGCGCGCCCGCGCGCAGCGAACCGTTTTATATTGAACAAGGGATTACTTTGATCAAGCTCATGAAAATGCAATGCTCTATAAATTAATGAAATTAGTGTTTATACATAGTCATTGTAAATATTAACAAACGTGTAAGAGAGTCGACGCGCCCCGTCGCGCCGGCATATTGTAAATAGTGCAGTTTATAATACGATTAGTTGATATTTAGATATTGAAGTATATTTGTAAATTAATTTGTAATACTTCGAGTGTCCCATATGATATCTAGTGTTGTTTGATCGGTTTCTGTATGATCATTGTCACAAATCACAATTTTGCATTTTAAGTCCCCGTTTTCGAGACCAGTTCAAATTAGAAGTGTTGTATAATTGTTGTTTGTTTTTTCATATTGATATTTTTTTAATAGAAACAAATGGATCACGCATCGGTGGGCGCTGGCCGCCGGCGGCCGCGGGCCCCTGCGGCCAGCGGTACGAGTTACTTTGCACACATGCAATCGATTTCCTTTTTATAAATTCATATATATTTCCAAGATATAAACCGCTAATAGCGCCGTACGTTCCAGTTGTATAGATTCAAAAAATTAATAGCGTCATGTATATAAAATAATTTTATATAGTAATATTAAAGTTTCTAGTGTTTTAAAACTGTCCAGCAGTCATTAGTAAAATTATATACAACACTGAACTCTTTGCCTTGAGAAGTAATTCTAGCAGACACCAAATATAAGGCGAATTGCTGGGGACTGTTACTGTAATGTACAATGTTATCACTCCTTATGAAGGTTGTATGTCCACGTAACTTGATAATTGTGTTATTTATATCTTAACAATTTTTATTATTATATTTAAAGAAGTTAAAGTATAGATTAATTATAGCGAGAATAACTTAAAAATATAATGTTTGTAAGCATACCTGTAGAGGGGACACGGCGAGTGTTGCCAGCTGCATATCGTTTCGATTTCTTTACAGTCTAATGGTTTATTCGTTATTGATTCTGGTGGTTAATTCACAGTGCGTCAGTTGAGTACACGTTGAACGACTAATTTACTTTAAACATTTGTTTTTTTCTGTAAAGTGAATATTATATAATATTGTTGCAACCGTATGCAGCTTTATTTTGTACTAGTGAAAGTATGAAAATATTTTTTTACTTTGTACAGAATGTTATAAATGTGATAAATAATTTTTGACATAATTAGACATTGTGATTTAGTAAGGTGTGTAGTTAATTATAAAATGCAAGAGTACTCGCTTTACTAAATAAATTATACTTCTGCCTTGCAGCGATTGTATTTATAACGTTGTTTTCCCATGTTTTTATATTTGGGTTCATATGTATTACGCTGTTGTAATTGTCTACTAATAAAAGTTCAGCATTTCAGGAGATCGAATTATTCCACCCAGTGTTGTAAGACCTTTGTATCCCACCAATGCTGTGAATCATTTGCTTCCTGAAAAATAAACGACCAAAATCTGCATTCAGTTTTTAATTTCTATGTTACGTCTATTCTAGTGTAATGATTTAGAAACAAAACTTCACTAGGATTAATAGAATTTCATCCGCAAAAATTTATGAATATTTTAATTCAGTGTGATGCTCTCTAATACTAGGTATTTACCAATTTAAACTATGTATTCTGAGTTGAAGATGAAATATTTGCATATAAGTAAATGAAAGTATATATAAAGAAAATCATTAAACAAAATGACAAGGTAATGTATCCAGATTTTACGACAAAGGGAGAGTTGTTTCTACTTAAGGTTATAGAAGTAACAATAGGTGTGTATACCATTTGTACATACATATACAGGCACTTGCATACAGTAGTTGATGCTAGTCCAAGAATAATCATACCTGCTCATTGCAATATACATCACATAAGGGTAAAGTGATCGTTTTAGATCGTAACAGAAATTTTCCTTAGTTTGTAAAGGAGACAGAAACTTTGTGTTTAAATCAAACTTTTCTTCAAGTAACAGGGCACGTACTAAAGCGTGAGCAAAAGATATTTCTTTTATTCTCCTCTGTAGCCTTACAGACTCGGAATTCCACTTGTCTTAATATTACGCCGTGAGGATTTAAAATATTACAGAAAAATACAAGTCTATTATGTATATTACAGACTACCTGTATTTTACTACTTAGGTACACATACATAAAATAATCATTCTTAGAGTATAGAGGATAATATGAAAAATAATAATACCGAAACCTATACATTCCTATGTATAGGTAGGTATTCTACCTATAATAAACTGGAAAATAAACCATAATTATATCTTGAAAATTAATCTACAATTGAACTTGAAACTTAGTTTGAAGGTTTCGAGGTTCACGCGGCTGCTTTAGTCTGAAGTTAAAAATTTAATTAATCTCTAAAAGGTCTCGACCGTTTGATAAATGCTTTTAATTGTCTTTATTTTAAATCTTAGACTTACGGACTTAAAATAAGCATTAAATACGGCGTTGGAGATTTTACTGCCCGGAGTAACTACTCGTATCTAGAGCTCCCATTATGTGACCCCGAATTGATTGTGTACCTTATATAATAAATAAAATAAATAGCTTGCATCTTTCTGTATAAAGATTAGTCTACTGAAGAAAATGACAAACTTACTTTGAAGGTGATAGAACCCTCTGTGGTTCGACTCCGGCGGCACCACCGCCACACCTATTTCTGCCTTATAACAGCAGTGTTAAGCGC
>DWQT01002412.1:0-14219 GCA_018244895.1 Myscelus amystis hages | reverse complement strand
TGAAATATTAGATAATGAGCTGGATCGTTGCATTTTCCTGAAGGTGATGTTCTCGGATTCCATTATACTAATTGTGATAAGCTGCCACACTGCAATTAGGATAAATATTTATAAGTTCGGCTGCCTCGCTCGCTGGCCATACGTTTTGTGTCTCGTTGCCTCGCACGGGACTTGCCTTCAATTCCGAAATTTTAATGCCTGGAGCGTGTTTCTCCACGCTGTTTCAGAGTGAATCACTGAAAATACAGGTTATTGAATAACCTATATATCGGATATCTTCAAAGCGCCGGGCTAGGTTAGAAGTTTGTTAGTGAACTAGAACGAAACTAATTGAAAGATGTGAATGTTAAGTTTATAAAATCCTGTTTCAGCCCTCGACGGCGTACCAATTTGAGAGGCTAAATTGCAGAGATTGTAGTTTCATATGTCGGGAGGTGCGGTATCCTATGGTTAATTGAACGCGGAAGATGCTCAAATTAGAGTTACGGTAACCTTGCGAGCCGTAGTTGTGGTGCTACCAAGTTGGGACTTTGTTCTACTTTACGTTGCCGTTTCCATGGTCCGTAATCATCACCTGACATATGGTTTCTGCGTTCTATACTTACATACATGCAGTCGCATCCAGGGTTACTTTGTTCAAACATCGATATCATGGGTTGGAAATTTCTACTTATGATTTATTAATATTTGCATTCAGCAGGCGTAGGGTTTTTGTCAGTTTGTTTATGGCGCAGGTGTAGTAGGAGACGTAGGTAGATGACGTATGTGCGGAGGTGGCGTAGGTAGTAGGCTAATAATGGGAAGAGGCGGGGCGGTTCTGTCTGTTTATCCTAAAGAGAACAAAGCAAATGTTCTTTGAGGAGAAACATTGAAGTCAAAAGTGAATGACTGGTAACGTGTACTTACATGTTGGTCTCATCATGTACACTAGCGGTGTTCTCTAGCTCCATCACTATTATAAATGGAGTAACTGACGTCAAAGCTCTTAAGTAATATAGCAAAACTATTGTTGTTATGATTTTCAGTCGGTATGTAATGATATATTTGAATGTAGTGCTACCTCCCGTACTAAAAATAATAAATGCTTAACTTATTTTATTTTAACGCCTTTGTAATACATATTATTTATACATTTTTATACCTACAAAACAAAGAAATTAATTTTTACTTAGGCGTAATAAATAAGGAACTTCGTTCCAAAACCCAAAAGAAAAAAAATACAAGTTATGTGAAGACTTAAAATGTGTAAGATATTAACAAATCTGTATTTGAGGGGCAGTATAGTAAGGCGCGTGTTTTCGTTACTTTATAAAATATTTGATGATCTGTATTTTCTGGAAAAGCTGCGGTTCATGGTAATGCTTTAGTTGAATGTCAGTCGAACAAAGATCAGTACCTGAGAGCTTTCTCATTGATCATATCGGGGAAATATACAGTCGCGTGTTGGAATGCAATGAACAGTAGAATTCTTATTATAAGTACGTTTTTAGTGGACTATAAAAGACTTTGAAATCTGTGCACTAACATAACAAAGCTATCAGCTATTCCTTTCGTACAACGGGGACTATTAATATTTAAGTTCACTTAGACGAATTGAGAATTACTAACACTATTAATATTATATGGCAATCCGTAGCATACAGCGCAAGTCCAGCCAAGTGTCGTGATCGATACATTATTTATCAATATTAACAATGATCATTGATAAAATCGCGTACTCATTTCATTGCTCGACCGACTGCACGAAATATAGACGGCGGCGATACAAAAAATAAAAGCTGTTATTGCTTTCAACTATTTGAAAAACAGTTTAAATCGAATTGAAAACAAACTGTACAGATGTTGAAGGAAAATAGCAATGGAGATTTCACCCCCGCACCGCCCCCGCCCCAGCAATTAATCACGGAGTAAAAACAGCAATTACGTCCTCAAGCAAAGACTTTATTGAAGAATATTCTTAGTAAGCAATTAGTTTTCTATAACAAAGAGTATTTATTTTGTTGGTATTTATTTGGTTGTTTTGTTTTCCAGCAGATTAGATATTTATGTTCCAAATTAATGTTGTTCATACTTCATGAACGGATGTCAATGTTATACTTAATCAGAAGGCGGGCAGAAATGCTCGAGCACACACACCTACGTGCGTGTGGTTTCCTACGAGGACAAATTGACCCGACCGCGCCCGCCTGGGTAGCAAGCTACTGCCGACTGCCTTGTGGTTGTCCTGGTCCGGTAGAAAAGCATCATTGACTATTTTAATACAATCACGCCTATTTCCTACAGCGGCAGACAGAGACTAAGGATTTCTACCGTCCACGGTCCTAGCTGTAAATGTCTAATTTTTGAAAATCAAAATATTTTCAAAACATCCTTAACATAATTCCATTTGTGCCTTATACAAACATACTAACAAGTGTGAAAACATATAGTAAAAGGGAGAAAGGATTATGTTATCTGCTAATGTGCTAAAGTTGCTTCCATTATAAAAAAATTTTTTCTGAACTGTCAAGTTTCTTTCTGGAAGGCCGTAAAAAATACTATCGCGAACTAATCGCATTTGCCCAAGTTTAATATTGTTGAAGTTGTAAAAGTTTAACAGCTGAAGATATCGCGAGCTTTGAAAATACTTGAAAAAGTTATGGATTCACGGTAAAAACTGAGATACGGGTGTGTATAAAGTTACATAGTAAAGTTTTATCACGTAAAAACATTACGCTATTAAAGTAACAGATTCGTGTACAACGCATCCTGTGGAGAACAGTAACCGCTCAAAAACGTCGGTCCCAGGACAGGTCTGAACATTGAATTCGAAAGCTTCATCTCAATGTTAATCTGCTTTCCAAATAGATATCTAGCAGTCTTCGAAATAACCCATAAATAATATTACTTGTATACAGACTGTTATCGGTTTACGATGCCGTGAAGATCAGAAAGGCTTTAGCACTAAAGCCTTACACAATGGAGGCTATGATACAGATACGCGAGGTGATGTTATTGATATCAACATTTTATCAGTACATTGCTTTTTTCTATAGCGTCACAAAACATGCTAAGGTTTTTTCTTATTTAGTTATTTGTTTTTGTTAAATGACCTCCTTCGTTTCATCTGTGGTAATGAAAACCTATATAATCAATGATATCGGACAGGTAGTCGGGCGATGTTTACCGAAACCGGGTACATTACTAGCATCCTACGCAGACTGCTAGGAAGCTTTACCTTCAAGATATTACCTAGCACTAGATTGTAGTAGCAGTATAGCGGGGGTCATATTTCTCGAGCTGCCTCATAAACCCATAAAGTCTGCGTGATCGGATTGCCAACGTGAGCTTCCGACTCAGCTGTTAATGGCCCTTAAGCCCTTATCGTTTTATGGTGTTATTATTTTCTATTCGCTATTGTAAAGGACCATAAATAGTGGATTCAGCTGATAACAGATAAAGTGCGTTTTATTACACTTCTTTCGGTGTTGTCATGGAAATGTGCGTGGGAGAGCCTATTCACGTTCACCATCTTTATTTTGGTGATTTGTGACAAAAATAAAAATATTTTTTTAAGAGGTTTCATAATGTTTGATCGGGGTTTCTTTTATATTTCATGTTATTTAAGAAGCAAATACCTTTGCAGGTCACGTGATGTTCGTTATTTTGAAGGGCGTGAGACTGAGATTAATGTTAATTTGAATGCCTCATATCTTATTTGTGATCCCTTGAACTGAAAAATCGAAATGCAAGGACTGTAAGGTGCTTTTTTGCTTTTATACAGACATAGGTTTACGAGATTGAAAAACCATGTGTTACTACATCATGATATGGTAGTTAACATTTTTTATGTTCAGATAGGTCTCGGCCTTGCATAATTTCACTGCAATGGAAATGAATTATATGGCAAAGTTTAATTTACTTTGATTGTTTACTCCGAATGTGTGCAAATTTGTGCTACCCAATCCTGACTGATGCGGTATAGCGAATAAGATTTCGCCGAGAACGTGCATTCAAATATCCTAACATCTATTGCAATCTCGTCCCGATTTCATATTCCAGTGTTGGAATCCAATATGCCCCCGTATTGGGGTTAAAATAAATCGATGGTTGCAGTTGCGATGCCAATATTCTTGTATTCCACGTTCCCAGGGATAACGAATCAGAACGGAATCAGAATGTCCATGATTTCAGGGCGGCATCTACATAGTTGGAACACCTACTTATGCAAAAGGTTAACGCGAACCACGGGAGGCATGATCAAATGCAGGTGCTCCAGCTATCTCCCGGAGAGAGAGTGGGGGAGTCGTATATTATATAATCCGCTACATATTGCAATTTTTTTTTTAAACTTGATAAAATTGTATAATATTTTTTGACTGGCCGAAGTCCACCAAGCCGCATTTGGCCAGCGTGGTAGACTATGGCCTAATCCTTCTCACTATGAGAGGAGACCCGGTCCAGTAGTGGACCACTAAAAGGGTAAAAAAAAGGAACTCGATAAAATTAAAGATTTGATGCTACCGATTTGATGTGAAATAAAACTAAATAAGCAAGAACCACATCGCGCTGGTGTAGGATCGTACTTATTCAAGAATTCTTTTAACCATTTGAATTCTAAAGTAGCCCTATACGGAACTAAATTACTATCTCTAAGTATCATCCAATGTAAATGGTTGGAAACGTTTGCATGTTAAACATGTTTTTGCAAGCGGAAAGCGAGTGGAATGTAGCCAGCGCCCTCGCCGCCGCGCCGTGGCCGGCTGCCAGGCGGCCAGCATATCGACTGGTGGCTGGCTTTACATAAAATAATTATTCTCTTACTGTAAAGAGGAAATGGTTGTCGTAACATCGTAACGACTGCCATTAGCCGGCAGACGAACGAAGACTTGCATAAGGAGAGAGAAAATGTTATCCTTTTTATTGCATATAATATGTCTTTAGTCATTAATATTTTTAGTTATGTTAGTATTCGACTGGCCAGGCGGCGCCGGGCGGCGGTCTGCATCCAGGAGTACAGCGTTCTGTTCCATCGCATTGAGTAATGATTGCACTTGGTTGCCTTTTCTTGATTTCGGTCAAGACATGAAAAGATTGCGAACATGCATTAAAGCAAGACGGGGTCCCTAATGGCAGCTGCGGTTATCCATCTAAAGAGAAACCTCAAGTGATGAAGCTAAGTAGCTCCGCGTTACGGAGCTCCAGCGCCTCGCTGGATCGATAATAATCTTGAAAGGGAACCTCATCAGAGCGCAGGCTAATAACGTTAAATGTGACCCACTACATGCTGGTCGTAGAAGACTGCATACGTGTGGTACTGGCATCAGGGAAATACGGCGTACGTCGGTTGCTTACGGTCGCGACAGAAATAAGGCATAATATCTAAAGATTTGAAAGGCGAAGCGCACATTAACCTATGCCACTGATGAGTCCAATGATTGTCAATGCACTTGCTGTTTGTATTATTTTTGCAATTTGCACTTATCGCAGAGAAGTTCTTTCGGCTTTCATTGTAAAATAAATAACGACGAATATTCATTTTTTGTATAGACCGGCATTCTACCCCAATCTTTCCCGGTGGAGGCGTTTGAAAAGTATCAGTTTGTAATTCTCAGGAAATACAGACGCCGGCAGTTGCAATAAAAAATTTCAATTTTTTTTTAATGAATAAAATACGTTTTAGAATAAATAAATGTCTTCAGTGTAATACCAACGTAATATGAATTTTTCAATCTGAGAGTATAATGCTTCATTTCTATATATTTGAACATGTGAAAGGAATGTAGGTCGAACGGTGAAGAAAAAGTGAAATAACATCATAAATTCGCATTCCATTTAGAGACGCGCGCTCGTAAAGATGACCGCTCACTGAGCGTTTACGACGCATTAAAATTAAAGCCCTAACGACAGGGAAACGTACTTTACGGCTATCAATTCTCATGAATGAGCCAAGTATTATAATACTAATAAAATATTTAAAACATATTTTTATAGGTTTATTATGAAATAGGTATATATTTTATTGGGCACAAAAAGGGCAGTGGGGGGATCTTCCGTTACATGTGAACTGTAGCTGTCACTATTACTGTAGAATGACACGTCATTGATTGAAAATAAAGCTCATTTATCACAAACACAGCTACGGCGGCACTCTTTGGCATTTGTTCCTTAACCGAGTGGAATGATCAATCAGTCAATGTTAAAAACCGATTCGATAACAATAAACATGTTTTATTTAAAAAAGGTCTCAACTTCAAAGCAGTTAGAAGTTGTAGCAACTTGCAGGCGCCGTTGGCTTTAATGTGCGAAGTATCTGCCACCTTCTACTTTGTACAAAGTTCTTCAACGGAGGTGCTATAGTGCGACTACGGAACTATAAGCACACATTAACGCGTTAGAATGTAATTCACAAGTAGTAGAGTTCTTTACCTTGCTCGCAACCCCGTTTTGATTAATCATTGTTGCTACACTTAGTCCCTTAACGGGTAGACGGAAAGGAATACATTTTCTTAAATTAATTGTGTCCTTTAAATGTACTTTGTAAGTGTTCATGTTAATGTTTCATTAAAAATTACACGCGCCACAGTAATCTGATCTAAACATTTGTAGCATAATGGGCTAAAATTAATAGTAACGCATCAACAGGTGACGATAAAGGCACAATAACGCTCTTATTTCAGGATAAGAGCGCCTCCCACTGTATCTCTCCCTGGGGTTGGATCATGTTTTATAGGCAGTTCCAGTATTTTATTATCGCCATTAAACTCAGATTTCTAAGGCTGTACTCCCAAAAACTTTTCCTTGAATTTACCACGTTTTATAAGTTGCTTAACAGTAACATATAAATAAAATGAGTTTTAATGGTACCAGGCAATTACGTTGGGGAATCCGTGTTACTAAATTTTGTAAGTATTAATTGTTGCAAAATAATATTAACTGCAGTTGAGAATTTGATTAACATAATATTTTTACTGTGATGTAGACTGAATAAATTATTCCAAAGTTGTTAAATATTAATTAATAACTGTTTCATTGCAAGTCGTATAAAACGATACGCTTTATTTCTCGTTTTCGTTGATTTGAAGAGTTCCTAGCGTCATCGTGTCTCCATGGCGACGTAATACATACTCGTAATTAAAATAATGCGGCGATCTCCTATTAGCCATAATATTTCATTCAATTTTTTTCTCAACAATTTTCTATTTGCAATTTAACTGTTTTTTTAAATTAATTGTTTTATGCGTATAACGTTATTGATATATTCCGTTTTCATAATGTCGTGGGAGAAAGGTCGAGTAGTACTTGTGAAACAAAACCTTAGTAGGCAAAACCAATTACCATAACATATGCTGTCTTCAACCTTGTACATTTGAATAATATGCGACAATAATGAAGTCTGGTGCTATACTTAAACAAATAAGCATCTCTTTTCTTAGGATGTCAGTATGATGGGCTCATTGGCTCAATGTACATATGTAGTTCATGCGATCGTGTTTTGGATCGATTGACTACAAAGATATCTTATATTCGAAGATTTTCTAAAAAAAATTTACGCCATCGGTACGATAGTCGACTTAGTTTATGGTGACTGACATTCAAAGATGGGCAAAAAGGAAAAAAATAATGAAACTTGTTTGTATAATATACAACTAGCTTTATTGAATTTTGGAAAAAATCTGATGATCCCATTATGCTGATCTAGTCTTCTTGATGATGGAGCCATCAATCATTCCTCAAAGACTTTTGAGCACTCAGCTATCGGGGAGCAGCCAGCGGGCGTGCTCTCGGATATACGAAAGTGATTGATCTCCTCTAGGGTTGCCACCAGGTTGTAAATTAACGAAAAGATAATGCAAATAAATTCAAAATACCCCTGTGAGATCATTTACTCATAAACTTTTCACTTATAACATTTATCAGTTTATCGGTCATTCGTAAAGGTGCTCTCATATAAAAAATCGCTCTGCAAACATAAACTTGTAGATTTTAATGCAACAGCAATTACCGCTAATGTAATTTTAACTGTCTACATAAATCAAAAGTTATCTTGAAATAAAAATTCGACCGATACAGGAAAGAGTAGGCAGCCCTAACGCTTGTATTGCGCAACAATATTAATACATCATGCCCTTCACAGATTGCCAGCCCTATAACCCATTTCCCCGCATCAACGACATACCGTCTTTGTAAACAGACAACAACTAAAAATTCATAGAATATATTAAAAACAAACAGTACAATCAGGTAACAGGAATGAAAATCAGCTTTGCAGTTCAATTTTTTTTTAATTTTGAAGGGTATAGAAGGCATAGGCAGGCTGGAGTTGGTGGATGTCTTGCTGTAGCTCAGGATATATTTGACAGTATACCACTTTTGCCCCCCTCCCCCGTCCCACAACAAAGCCATAGCAAGAACACCGATCATTGATACAGATGTAATTCACACTCCCTCCCAAACGGGGCGAAACCTTATCTCCTGTAGAGTATATTGTATTTAATTGCCGCTAAACTCAAAGCCCCAGGCGCAGATTTAATTGACCTAAATTTTAACCGTTATGTAACGGTACCTACATATGTTTATATTAAGAAGTTTTAATTAATGGAGTAAAATTATTTGCCAAGCGGGAGTGAATTACTTATTAAGACTGACAGATACCGTTATGTGTCTCCGATTTATGTATATATTAAATTAGTCAGTGATCTTCCTGCGAGCAAAATTTAATACCTATTATACTAAAATAAAAGGAAAATAAACGTCTTCCACCAAATTCTATAAGTAGAGTATGATAACATTCTACGACATGTAAAAATACACATTAAGGAAGTAAATATTTATATTGATTCGCCTCAGTGATGTCCGTTAGGTATTTCATAACGTCCTTAATAAAGGGACACTTGACAAGGGACACAGCATTGGACCATATCACCGTATTGCCTTACTATATTGGGGCTTCATATACCTATTGTGAAAATTGAATAGCTTCGGGTTGACAAATAGATGATTTTACTAGCTGACTTGTGTGCAGCATTATCAACTTATTACCGCCCCTTTATTAAGCATTTGTCTAATGATTCAGGCTGTTTTTATACGCTTTATATTAGCTTCACTTGTATGTATTTATTTATTACATATTTCCAAAAGCACCGCACGCTTTTTTTACAATTAAATATATCTTTTTTTGTTGTTTATACAATTTTTCATTAAAACTTTTCTAAGTTTATTTTATATTTTTTTTACTTTGATTTCTATAAAAGCGTGTACTTTTTTTTTACTATATTTATTTAACTATTACTCTAATAGTTACAGATTCTCCGATTCGGTTACCACGCACATAAATTATTTCCGTGTTTGTCTATTATTAAACATCTATGTATGTACATTATATATGTATGTGTATTAGTTGGCCGGTTACTGAAAACACAGGCATTTATTTGAATAAGTTACCATGAGCAATCTATGGAATTGTCCCAATCATTGCTATAAAAGTTATATTATTGTAGTGGACACTTCAGCAAATCTCAAAACATACATAAGTAGTTTCTTAAAGTTTCACATGTTCGAAATTGGAACCGGTACGTGGAACTGAACTGCTGGAACCTACACCGCGGAGTTAGGACAGTAATATAATCCACAAAGCGAATACGCGACCAACCAATAGCTATAGTAGCGTGTTTATTAGTCGAACACAAAAGCGCCCCTTCGTGAAACATCACTCCATCTGCTTCTAATTGAAACTGATTATATTTCATGTACCGTTATTGTGTCTATCGGAATAAAGCTTCTAAGGTTTCGTTTGTCATTGATTCCGTGTGGATTTAATTCGGAAGAAAATCTCATTACCAGACTTCTTCAGACGACGGTGACCTTATGCTGAAAGTTGGCTCGCCTGCCTGTTTACTAAGCCGACTCTATGAAAAAAGTAACTTTTTTATTCAAATTTCATTATGAAAGTACCGGTTTAACTCCCTTGGAAGCCAAAAAGCACCAGTGTGACGTTGTACAGGCTATAGTTAAGGAGATTATCCGTACTTCTGTTTCTTTGATCTACAATGCTTATTACGTATCTTATTTATTTCGCAAACCTGGCCTTCGCGTAGAAAGGAAAAAATTGAGTATTTCATGGTATCTTATTTCGTAAAGTAAAAAAATGTTGCTTAAAATACATTAATAATGTTTATAAATGGACGGTGTTTTGTTTAAACATTTTTTAAACTTTCAGCTTCGCTTCGAGATCTAAACATTAATTATTTGTGTAAAAAATATGGAAATAGCGAACGTAATCAATCTACTGTGAGGGTTTCTACTTACTTTGTGTAAAGGTAAAATTTATAGGATTTAAATAATTCTTCGCTTACGAAGGTTCAGAGGTAGTAAGCGAGACTGGATCGCTGAAAAAATAGCGTTTTATGTCGTCTTAGCTCAGTCGTAAAGAGAAAGGGGCTTTGCACTTACTATGTAGAGAACAGATGTTCAAATGCACAGTAAAATCCGGAGTCCGAAGATTGTCCAGTAAAAAAATAATGCTCACCCTTACAGAACCAGCGTGCTGGAAGATGCTCCAGGCCTTCCTGTAGCTGGGGAAGCACCGTACACAGAACTGGGAGGTGAACATGTTCTCGAAAAAAATAGAAATTTACCTCTATATCGCTTATTGAAATGTTTATTAAGAAATGGTGTTTCTAAGCCACAATTATTCGGTCCTACTGTTAATATCCACACTGTATACCTTGGGGGAACAGATCAAATTACGGTGTGTTCCGTTTCTGAGAGAAATCTGGGAGTGAGGAATAGCTTGGGATATACCGCACCGGAATATGGAATAATATAAACATGAAATACATACGAGTACTCAGGGGATAAAGTACAATTTGCTTTAACAAATAAACGCCGGTATTTTTTTCATCTCATCTCTATAAATACGAGAATGTGCTACATATTTATTTCCTTTGATACATACTCCGATGGCCAGTTTTACATAAAAGGATATCCTAGAAATATAATAACATTTTAATCTTGTGATTCAACGTTTTTGAAACTAATTATAATTATACTATCACGCCAGGTTCACAACAGGGTAGGCAGAAAATACAGAGTGCCGAATAGGTCGTTCCTTGCAGACTATTTTGTATCGTGTTCCACGAAATTTGTAATGAATTTAATTCTTTGCGCACTAAAATCAGATCTTAATACTTGCTTAGAATAGATGTCAATTTCTAAAGTAATCTAGAGCTAGACAAGGCGTTGTCAAAATCCTTGTATACAAGATTTTCTAGACTATTTTGTTAAGTGGAACATCTGACCAGCTTGCACCCTCTGTGGCGCTGTTTAGTATGCGGCGTACGGAAAATCGCATTAGGTCGGGCGTAAACTGCTTAATGTCAGTAAAATTTGCCAACGCTGCCGTTTCCGTTAAGGTTTTATAACAACACTTGAGATTCTCTGAAGGGAAGTGAAAATTAATCTATTGGTGCTAAACGATGTCTTGTCTTGGTTATTTTTCTCTATGGCCAAACCTCAGTTCAGAAGTGGATTGGAAATGATGACCTCTGCCCTTTGTTATAATACAGCAGCAATGAATGTCAGAGGTCAGCAGTTCTACCATATTTCGTAACATTCCTAATACTCAATAAGTCCTGGGTATTTCTACGTTTGTACTCGTACGTTTGACTGTCTGTTTCTGATCAGAAAGCTCAAAAATGTTCTTCCCATCGTATTGATTTCAAGGGGTCAGTTGTAACTGTCGGCAGAAAAGTTTTATATAATCTGACTTAATGAATGAATATTTTCAGATGATTTGTGAATTTCGTGACGGATAAAAGTATACGATTTCTCGTTTCGAAAGAGATAAAATTCTGGGGATGCTTTATAAATCCTGCGACTTTTATCGACGTATCAATTCTCCAGGTAAACGAGTTCATTCAACACTCATACTACGAGTGCCGCGTGGATATTTCAGTGAGAGCATCGTTAAGGATTACCTCTTCACTTAATTATTGCCGCCGCTGTGTTGATTACTTCCGCTATTTTATGAAAGGAAGGCTGCTGCTAGCTGTCGTTATTGTGGTTTTAACGTGTATGTACATTATTGATATGTAAGTGTTGCTCTTAACATTCTATTAACGTTACAAAATATCTTACCATGTAATGTTAAAAGCTCTTCAATATAAATATGATGTGCACCTAATTATGAGGTCCATTAATGAGGGGATAAATGTGAGAGTACATTTTGCTGGCAGGGACTTGGCTACTCAATATTGCGTCGGCTGATACACGCTCTACGCCGTGCCTTCCGAGTAGGTGTCTGAATTCAATCGTGTTCTTATAAATCACAGGAGTTATAAGCATGTTCTGCGCTGCGTTATGTACTAGAAACTATACCTACCTGCACTGTCGATAGCTAATTAGGTTCGTTTATTGAGTCATAATTTTATAAGTCGAATATAACTTATATTCAGCATTTCATAAATTGTAATGAAGTGTTTATACAATTAAAGCTTCGTTATAATATTTCTGGTCATTATTGTCACGCTACGATCTTATGTGGTTTTAATAACTTCAACCTTTTTATTCCCTTTAAAGACTAATTTTATTCTCTTTGGTGACATTCCACAATCAACTTGGTCAGCGTCAAGTTTATTATATCCCTGTAACGTCTTAGTGCGGTAGGTTCTTACAAAACAAAGCTAATTGCTTGGGAATCCCTTGGAATCCCCTGGGTCGCCTTGGAAATTTGGCTATTTTGCCTCAGCTATATAAACGTTAGATTATCCTACGAATTAGTGTTTGTTCAAAAGCGCTTAAAGTAACATATTATTTATGTAACGGTAACAAATAACTTAGGGTCTATTGTAATTAAACAATTTTTG
This sequence comes from Myscelus amystis hages, assembly GCA_018244895.1. Classification (NCBI taxonomy): domain Eukaryota; kingdom Metazoa; phylum Arthropoda; class Insecta; order Lepidoptera; family Hesperiidae; genus Myscelus; species Myscelus amystis. Next base: position 1,374 of record DWQT01002412.1, on the reverse strand, counting down.
AACTTAGGTATTTTTAGAATTGATAAAATTTTTTGGAGTTTTGAAACTTTACCTATAAATTATGGTGGAGAAAGATTAAAAAATGGATTAAGTTGAAAGATGTAATTCATTCCAGGCTTCGTAGATAACGCTCCTAATTACACCCCCTTCTAGGCACGGTATATACCTGCAATATGAAGACGAAGATTCCCAAAACGGTTAAAATTTTATGTCTTCACTCGTACAAAAAACTAATGGAGAAGTTTTGACGACTTTTTTCTTTTCGTATCTGAAGTAGGCTAGCACTTGACACCTACTCGTACACGCTCGTCTGACGCCAAATTATGTTTGAAAAGTCTTAGGATATAATTTTCCAGAAACACGTAAGGTCCTAATTTAGTAAGCCGCATTGCTCACAGTTTAAAACAGAAAATGTTATACAAGTCGGAATTCTTTTTTTTAACTATGACTTAGTCAAGTTAAACCTTGTTTTTCTACTCGTATATCGAATAAATTTTTCCAATTTGAATTAATAATTAATTTTACCATTGCGAAAATACTATTGTAAGTATCCAACCCACACACACGTACCACTCAGAACTGTTATAGACGGTACATTTAAATAAATCGATTTGACTAACGAGAAAATTTCGTTATGCTAAAAACTTATATAAATTGCTAATGAAAAGCAATCCTTGTACTAACCACGGAACGTTCTTATTCGCATGTAAGAAGTTTTACCAAAAATGATAATAGACGAAAATTACTTTGGTTTGAAATTTTAAGGCAACACATTTTCTCTCACCCCTGATTTGTGCGAGTGTAACTTTAAATCGTTGCTTAAATGAATATTTATTTTATGTCTAAAATACTGTAAGTGAAGATCAAGAGGATTGCCCATTTTCATGTGAAATAGTCAGCGACCCCGTGCACAATTCTACCCACATGTTGTTACTTTTAAAATCCTATATAAGTATTATAGTATTATACATTAAAGATACGACAGGATAATCTAGATCTATTTAAAGAAAGATTTAAGTATTTAGGTACCTGTTCATAAGAACGAGATTTTCTTTATACTCGTAAATAATAAATGGCCATGATTAGTCGTTTAAAAATAAATGTAGAGAGCTTTATGTATGTATATAAGAAGATATTAGCCAATTAATTACCTTAAGAATAAATCTTCGTCATACTTATCGAGCATTTCTAAGGTATGAACATTGAAGCCTGAGCGATTTCATTAGGCAGTAATTGGAAAGAAATTATGCTAAAACTGAGCGAGCGGCCTATTAGGTAGTTGGCTTACATTATTGACTTCTATTTATTTTCTGACATAATTTTCATGACGGCGCGTGTTGAAGACGTTGAATTTTTTATTACAAAATAATTTGG